>CATLJY010000064.1:0-185885 GCA_949987705.1 Thereva unica
TATTCACCTTAATTCATCGAAATTGAGTTACATTCATCGAATACATCGAAAATAACCTAAATTCACTTAATTCATCGAAATTGAGTTACATTCATCGAATACATCGAAAATAACCTAAATTCACTTAATTCGTCGAAATTAAGTTACATTCATCGAATATATCGAAAATAACTTAAATTCACTTAATTCATCGAAATTGAGTTACATTCTTCGAATACATCGATAATAACTTAAATTCACTTAATTCGTCGAAATTAAGTTACATTCATCGAATACATCGAAAATAACCTAAATTCACTTAATTTATCGAAATTGAGTTACATTCATCGAATACATCGAAAATAACCTAAATTCACTTAATTCATCGAAATTAAGCTACATTCATCGAATACATCGAAAATAACCTAAATTCACTTAATTCGTCGAAATTAAGTTACATTCATCGAATACATCGAAAATAACTTAAATTCACTTAATTCATCGAAATTAAGCTACATTCATCGATTACATCGAAAATAACTAAAATTCACTTGATTCGTCGAAATTAAGTTACATTCATCGATTACATCGAAAATAACTTAAATTCACTTAATTCATCGAAATTGAGTTACATTTATCGAATACAACGAAAATACCTTAAATTCACTTAATTCGTCGAAATTAAGTTACATTCATCGAATACATCGAAAATAACCTAAATTCCTTAATTCATCGAAATTGAGTTGCATTCGTCGATCACGTCGAAAACAACCTAAATTCACTTAATTCATCGAAATTAAGCTACATTCATCGAATACATCGAAAATAAACTAAATTCATCGAAATTAAGTTACATTCATCGAATACATCGAAAATAACTTAAATTCACTTAATTCATCGAAATTAGCTACATTCATCGATTACATCGAAAATAATTTAAATTCACTTAATTCGTCGAAATTAAGATACATTCATCGAAAACATCGAAAATAACTTAAATTCACTTAATTCATGGAAATTGAGTTACATTCATCGAATACATCGAAAATAACTTAAATTCACTTAATTCGTCGAAATTAAGTTACATTCATCGAATACATCGAAAATAACTTAAATTCACTTAATTCATCGAAATTGAGTTACATTCACCGAATACATCGAAAATACCCAAATTCACTTAATTCATCGAAAATACGCTACATTCATCGTATACATCGAAAATAACCTAAATTCACTTAATTCATCGAAATTAAGTTACATTCATCGAATACATCGAAAATAACTTAAATTCACTTAATTCATCGAAATTAAGCTACATTCATCGATTACATCGGAAATAACTAAAATTCACTTAATTCGTTCGAAATTAAGTTACATTCATCGAATACATCGAAAATAACCTAAATTCATCGAAATTAAGTTACATTCATCGAATACATCAAAAATAACTTAAATTCACTTAATTCATCGAAATTAAGCTACATTCATCGATTACATCGAAAATAATTAAATTCACTTAATTCGTCGAAATTAAGATACATTCATCGAAAACATCGAAAATAACTTAAATTCACTTAATTCATGGAAATTGAGCTACATTCATCGAATACATCGAAAATAACTTAAATTCACTTAATTCGTCGAAATTAAGTTACGTTCATCGAATACATCGAAAATAACTTAAATTCACTTAATTCATCGAAATTGAGTTACATTCATCGAATACATCGAAAATAACCTAAATTCACTTAATTCATCGAAAATACGCTACATTCATCGTATACATCGAAAATAACCTAAATTCACTTAATTCATCGAAATTAAGTTACATTCATCGAATACATCGAAAATAACTTAAATTCACTTAATTCATCGAAATTAAGCTACATTCATCGATTACATCGAAAATAACTAAAATTCACTTAATTCGTCGAAATTAAGTTACATTCATCGAATACATCGAAAATAACTTAAATTCACTTAATTCATCGAAATAGAGTTACATTTATCGAATATATCGAAAATAACTTAAATTCCCTTAATTCGTCGAAATTAAGTTACATTCATCGAATACATCGCACTAAATTCATCGAAATTGAGTTGCATTCATCGAATACATCGAAAATAACCTAAATTCACTTAATTCATCGAAATTAAGCTACATTCATCGAATACATCGAAAATAACCTAAATTCACTTAATTCATCGAATACATCGAAAATAACCTAAATTCACTTAATTCGTCGAAATTAAGTTACGTTCATCGAATACATCGAAAATAACCTAAATTCACTTAATTCATCGAATTTGAGTTACATTCATCGAATACATCGAAAATAACCTAAATTCACTTAATTCATCGAAATTAAGCTACTTTCATCGAATACATCGAAAATAACCTAAATTCACTTAATTCATCGAAATTAAGTTACATTCATCGAATACATCGAAAATAACCTAAATTCACTTAATTCATCGAAATTAAGCTACATTCATCGATTACATCGAAAATAACTTAAATTTACTTAATTCGTCGAAATTAAGTTACATTCATCGAATACATCGAAAATAACTTAAATTCACTTAATTCGTCGAAATTAAGATACATTCATCGAAAACATCGAAAATAACTTAAATTCACTTAATTCATCTAAATTAAGTTACATTCATCGAATACATCGAAAATAACCTAAATTCACTTAATTCATCGAAATTGAGTTGCATTCATCGAATACATCGAAAATAACCTAAATTCACCTTATTCATCGAAATTAAGTTACATTCATCGAATACATCGAAAATAACTTAAATTCACTTAATTTATCGAAATTAAACTACATTCATCGATTACATCGAAAATAATTTAAATTCACTTAATTCATCGAAATTAAGATACATTCATCGAAAACATCGAAAATAACATAAATTCACTTAATTCATAGAAATTGAGTTACATTCATCGAATACATCGAAAATAACTTAAATTCACTTAATTCATCGAAATTGAGTTACATTCATCGAATACATCGAAAATAACCTAAATTCACTTAATTCATCGAAATTGAGTTTCATTCATCGAATACATCGAAAATAACCTAAATTCACTTAATTCATCGAAATTGAGTTACATTCATCGAATGCATCAAAAATAACCAAAATTCACTTAATTCATCGAAATTAAGTTACATTCATCGATTACATCGAAAATAACTTAAATTCACTTAATTCGTCGAAATTGAGTTACATTCATCGAATACATCGAAAATAACCTAAATTCACTTAATTCATCGAAATTAAGCTACATTCATCGAATACATCGAAAATAACCTAAATTCACTTAATTCGTCGAAATTAATTTACATTCATCGAATACATCGAAAATAACTTAAATTCACTTAATTCATCGAAATTAAGCTACATTCATCGATTACATCGAAAATAACTAAAATTCACTTGATTCGTCGAAATTAAGTTACATTCATCGAATACATCGAAAATAACTTAAATTCACTTAATTCATCGAAATTGAGTTACATTTATCGAATACAACGAAAATACCTTAAATTCACTTAATTCGTCGAAATTAAGTTACATTCATCGAATACATCGAAAATAACCTAAATTCCTTAATTCATCGAAATTGAGTTGCATTCGTCGATCACGTCGAAAACAACCTAAATTCACTTAATTCATCGAAATTAAGCTACATTCATCGAATACATCGAAAATAAACTAAATTCATCGAAATTAAGTTACATTCATCGAATACATCGAAAATAACTTAAATTCACTTAATTCATCGAAATTAAGCTACATTCATCGATTACATCGAAAATAATTTAAATTCACTTAATTCGTCGAAATTAAGATACATTCATCGAAAACATCGAAAATAACTTAAATTCACTTAATTCATGGAAATTGAGTTACATTCATCGAATACATCGAAAATAACTTAAATTCACTTAATTCGTCGAAATTAAGTTACATTCATCGAATACATCGAAAATAACTTAAATTCACTTAATTCATCGAAATTGAGTTACATTCACCGAATACATCGAAAATAACCCAAATTCACTTAATTCATCGAAAATACGCTACATTCATCGTATACATCGAAAATAACCTAAATTCACTTAATTCATCGAAATTAAGTTACATTCATCGAATACATCGAAAATAACTTAAATTCACTTAATTCATCGAAATTAAGCTACATTCATCGATTACATCGAAAATAACTAAAATTCACTTAATTCGTCGAAATTAAGTTACATTCATCGAATACATCGAAAATAACCTAAATTCATCGAAATTAAGTTACATTCATCGAATACATCAAAAATAACTTAAATTCACTTAATTCATCGAAATTAAGCTACATTCATCGATTACATCGAAAATAATTTAAATTCACTTAATTCGTCGAAATTAAGATACATTCATCGAAAACATCGAAAATAACTTAAATTCACTTAATTCATGGAAATTGAGTTACATATATCGAAAATAACTTAAATTCACTTAATTCATCGAAATTGAGTTACATTCATCGAATACATCGAAAATAACCTAAATTCACTTAATTCATCGAAAATACGCTACATTCATCGTATACATCGAAAATAACCTAAATTCACTTAATTCATCGAAATTAAGTTACATTCATCGAATACATCGAAAATAACTTAAATTCACTTAATTCATCGAAATTAAGCTACATTCATCGATTACATCGAAAATAACTAAAATTCACTTAATTCGTCGAAATTAAGTTACATTCATCGAATACATCGAAAATAACTTAAATTCACTTAATTCATCGAAATAGAGTTACATTTATCGAATATATCGAAAATAACTTAAATTCCCTTAATTCGTCGAAATTAAGTTACATTCATCGAATACATCGCACTAAATTCATCGAAATTGAGTTGCATTCATCGAATACATCGAAAATAACCTAAATTCACTTAATTCATCGAAATTAAGCTACATTCATCGAATACATCGAAAATAACCTAAATCACTTAATTCATCGAATAATCGAAAATAACCTAAATTCACTTAATTCGTCGAAATTAAGTTACATTCATCGAATACATCAAAAATAACTTAAATTCACTTAATTCATCGAAATTAAGCTACATTCATCGATTACATCGAAAATAATTTAAATTCACTTAATTCGTCGAAATTAAGATACATTCATCGAAAACATCGAAAATAACTTAAATTCACTTAATTCATGGAAATTGAGTTACATTCATCGAATACATCGAAAATAACTAAAATTCACTTAATTCGTCGAAATTAAGTTACGTTCATCGAATATATCGAAAATAACTTAAATTCACTTAATTCATCGAAATTGAGTTACATTCATCGAATACATCGAAAATAACCTAAATTCACTTAATTCATCGAAAATACGCTACATTCATCGTATACATCGAAAATAACCTAAATTCACTTAATTCATCGAAATTAAGTTACATTCATCGAATACATCGAAAATAACTTAAATTCACTTAATTCATCGAAATTAAGCTACATTCATCGATTACATCGAAAATAACTAAAATTCACTTAATTCGTCGAAATTAAGTTACATTCATCGAATACATCGAAAATAACTTAAATTCACTTAATTCATCGAAATAGAGTTACATTTATCGAATATATCGAAAATAACTTAAATTCCCTTAATTCGTCGAAATTAAGTTACATTCATCGAATACATCGCACTAAATTCATCGAAATTGAGTTGCATTCATCGAATACATCGAAAATAACCTAAATTCACTTAATTCATCGAAATTGAGTTACATTCATCGAATACATCGAAAATAACCTAAATTCAATTAATTCATCGAAATTAAGCTACATTCATCGAATACATCGAAAATAACCTAAATTCACTTAATTCATCGAAATTAAGTTACATTCATCGAATACATCGAAAATAACCTAAATTCACTTAATTCATCGAAATTAAGCTACATTCATCGATTACATCGAAAATAACTTAAATTCACTTAATTCGTCGAAATTAAGTTACATTCATCGAATACATCGAAAATAACTTAAATTCACTTAATTCGTCGAAATTAAGATACATTCATCGAAAACATCGAAAATAACTTAAATTCACTTAATTCGTCTAAATTAAGTTACATTCATCGAATACATCGAAAATAACCTAAATTCACTTAATTCATCGAAATTGAGTTGCATTCATCGAATACATCGAAAACAACCTAAATTCACTTAATTCATCGAAATTAAGCTACATTCATCGAATACATCGAAAATAACCTAAATTCACCTTATTCATCGAAATTAAGTTACATTCATCGAATACATCGAAAATAACTTAAATTCACTTAATTTATCGAAATTAAGCTACATTCATCGATTACATCGAAAATAATTTAAATTCACTTAATTCATCGAAATTAAGATACATTCATCGAAAACATCGAAAATAACATAAATTCACTTAATTCATAGAAATTGAGTTACATTCATCGAATACATCGAAAATAACTTAAATTCGCTTAATTCATCGAAATTGAGTTACATTCATCGAATACATCGAAAATAACCTTAATTCACTTAATTCATCGAAATTGAGTTACATTCATCGAATACATCGAAAATAACCTAAATTCACTTAATTCATCGAAATTGAGTTACATTCATCGAATGCATCAAAAATAACCAAAATTCACTTAATTCATCGAAATTAAGTTACATTCATCGATTACATCGAAAATAACTTAAATTCACTTAATTCGTCGAAATTAAGTTACATTCATCGAATTCATCGAAAATAACTTAAATTCACTTAATTCATCGAAATTGAGTTATATTCATCGAATACATTGAAAATAACTTAAATTCACTTAATTCATCGAAATTAAGTTAGATTCATCGAATACATCGAAAATGACTTAAATTCACATAATTCATCGAAATTGAGTTACATTCATCGAATACATCGAAAATAACCTAAATTCACTTAATTCATCGAAATTAAGCTACATTCATCGAATACAACGAAAATAACATAAATTCACTTAATTCATCGAAATTAAGTTACATTCATCGAATACATCGAAAATAACTTATATTCACTTAATTCATCGAAATTAAGCTACATTCATCGATTACATCGAAAATAACTTAAATTCACTTAATTCGTCGAAATTAAGATACATTCATCGAAAACATCGAAAATAACTTAAATTCACTTAATTCGTCTAAATTAAGTTACATTCATCGAATACATCGAAAATAACCTAAATTCACTTAATTCATCGAAATTGAGTTGCATTCATCGAATACATCGAAAACAACCTAAATTCACTTAATTCATCGAAATTTAGTTACATTCATCGAATACATCGAAAATAACTTATATTCACTTAATTCATCGAAATTAAGCTACATTCATCGATTACATCGAAAATAATTTAAATTCACTTAATTAATCGAAATTGAGTTACATTCGGGGGCCTCGGTAGCCTAGGGAGTAAGGCGCCTGGCTACTATCCCAGAGGTCCCGGGTTCGAATCCCGGCAGCGCCACGGTCCTTCGCCTTTTCCACTTTCCCACCCACATAACTTTCCTTCTTTCTTCTTCCCTCTTTACATTCCTGATCCCTCCTGTCATAGCCTTGCTTAGCCCTTCCCCGCTCCACCAAAAAGCGCATGTCATCGGTTGGTTGATGAGATTCAACTCGTTTCAGGAGGCATAACACTCCAGCGAGTTGTTTCTCGATGCCCCGATGTCAAAGTCGCGACAGTAATGGTTGGAAGTAGGTGGACAAATATCGCGGGTAGGTTGTGACAGTTCCTTTCTTCCCCGACTAGAGCTGCTGTTCGACATTACACTCTATATGAAGAAAATAGATTGTCGACACAGTATAAAGGGCGTTTCCTGTGACTCTAGTCTTTCACATAAAAAAAAAAAAAAAAAAAAATTCATCGAATACATCGAAAATAACCTAAATTCACTTAATTCATCGAAATTGAGTTACATTCATCGAATACATCGAAAATAACCTAAATTCACTTAATTCATCGAAATTGAGTTACATTCATTCATCGAATACATCGAAAATAACCTAAATTCACTTAATTCATCGAAATTAAGTTACATTAATCGAATACATCGATAATAACTTAAATTCACTTAATTCATCGAAATTAAGCTACATTCATCGATTACATAGAAAATAACTTAAATTCACCTAATTCGTCGAAATTAAGTTACATTCATCGAATACATCGAAAATAACTTAAATTCACTTAATTCATCGAAATTGAGTTACATTCATCGAATACATCGAAAATAACTTAAATTCACTTAATTCATCGAAATTACGTTACATTCATCGAATACATCGAAAATACCTTAAATTCACTTAATTCATCGAAATTAAGTTACATTCATCGAATACATCGAAAATAACTTAAATTCACTTAATTCATCGAAATTGAGTTACATTCATCGAATACATCGAAAATAACTTAAATTCACTTAATTCGTCGAAATTAAGTTACATTCATCAAATACATCGAAAATAACTAAATTCACTTAATTCATCGAAATTAAGTTACATTCATCGAATACATCGAAAATAACCTAAATTCACTTAATTCATCGAAATTACGCTACATTCATCGTATACATCTAAAATAACCTAAATTCACTTAATTCATCGAAATTAAGTTACATTCATCGAATACATCGAAAATAACCTAAATTCACTTAATTCATCGAAATTAAGTTACATTCATCGAATACATCGAAAATAACTAAAATTCACTTAATTCGTCGAAATTAAGTTTCATTCATCGAATACATCGAAAATAACTTAAATTCACTTAATTCATCGAAATTGAGTTACATTCATCGAATACATCGGAAATAACCTAAATTCACTTAATTCATCGAAATTAAGTTACATTCATCGAATACATCGAAAATAACTTAAATTTACTTAATTCATCGAAATTGAGTTACATTCATCGAATACATCGAAAATAACTTAAATTCGCTTAATTCATCGAAATTGAGTTACATTCATCGAATACATCGAAAATAACCTTAATTCACTTAATTCATCGAAATTGAGTTACATTCATCGAATACATCGAAAATAACCTAAATTCACTTAATTCATCGAAATTGAGTTACATTCATCGAATGCATCAAAAATAACCAAAATTCACTTAATTCATCGAAATTAAGTTACATTCATCGATTACATCGAAAATAACTTAAATTCACTTAATTCGTCGAAATTAAGTTACATTCATCGAATTCATCGAAAATAACTTAAATTCACTTAATTCATCGAAATTGAGTTATATTCATCGAATACATCGAAAATAACTTAAATTCACTTAATTCATCGAAATTAAGTTAGATTCATCGAATACATCGAAAATGACTTAAATTCACATAATTCATCGAAATTGAGTTACATTCATCGAATACATCGAAAATAACCTAAATTCACTTAATTCATCGAAATTAAGCTACATTCATCGAATACAACGAAAATAACATAAATTCACTTAATTCATCGAAATTAAGTTACATTCATCGAATACATCGAAAATAACTTATATTCACTTAATTCATCGAAATTAAGCTACATTCATCGATTACATCGAAAATAACTTAAATTCACTTAATTCGTCGAAATTAAGTAACATTCATCGAATACATCGAAAATAACTTAAATTCACTTAATTCATCGAAATTGAGTTACATCCATCGATTACATCGAAAATAACTTAAATTCACTTAATTCGTCGAAATTAACTTACATTCATCGAATACATCGAAAATAACCTAAATTCCACTTAATTCATCGAAATTAAGTTACATTCATCGAATACATCGAAAATAACTTGAATTCGCTTAATTCATCGAAATTGAGTTATATTCATCGAATACATCGAAAATAACCTAAATTCACTTAATTCTTCGAAATTAAGTTACATTCATCGAATACATCGAAATAACCTAAATTCACTTAATTCATCGAAATTGAGTTACATTCATCGAATACATCGAAAATAACCTAAATTCACTTAATACATCGAAATTAGGCTACATTCATCGATTACATCGAAAATAACTTACATTCACTTAATTCGTCGAAATTAAGTTACATTCATCGAATACATCGAAAATAACTTAAATTCACTTAATTCATCGAAATTTAGTTACATTCATCGAATACATCGAAAATAACTTATATTCACTTAATTCATCGAAATTAAGCTACATTCATCGATTACATCGAAAATAGTTTAAATTCACTTAATTAATCGAAATTGAGTTACATTCATCGAATACATCGAAAATAACCTAAATTCACTTAATTCATCGAAATTGAGTTACATTCATCGAATACATCGAAAATAACCTAAATTCACTTAATTCATCGAAATTGAGTTACATTCATTCATCGAATACATCGCAAATAACCTAAATTCACTTAATTCATCGAAATTAAGTTACATTAATCGAATACATCGAAAATAACTTAAATTCACTTAATTCATCGAAATTAAGTTACATTCATCGAATACATCGAAAATAACTTAAATTCACTTAATTCATCGAAATTAAGTTACATTCATCGAATACATCGAAACTAACTTATATTCACTTAATTCATCGAAATTGAGTTACATTCATCGAATACATCGAAAATAACCTAAATTCACTTAATTCATCGAAATTGAGTTACATTCATCGAATACATCGAAAATAACCTAAATTCACTTAATTCGTCGAAATTAAGTTACATTCATCGAATATATCGAAAATAACTTAAATTCACTTAATTCATCGAAATTGAGTTACATTCTTCGAATACATCGATAATAACTTAAATTCACTTAGTTCGTCGAAATTAAGTTACATTCATCGAATACATCGAAAATAACCTAAATTCACTTAATTTATCGAAATTGAGTTACATTCATCGAATACATCGAAAATAACCTAAATTCACTTAATTCATCGAAATTAAGCTACATTCATCGAATACATCGAAAATAACCTAAATTCACTTAATTCGTCGAAATTAAGTTACATTCATCGAATACATCGAAAATAACTTAAATTCACTTAATTCATCGAAATTAAGCTACATTCATCGATTACATCGAAAATAACTAAAATTCACTTGATTCGTCGAAATTAAGTTAAATTCATCGAATACATCGAAAATAACTTAAATTCACTTAATTCATCGAAATTGAGTTACATTTATCGAATACATCGAAAATACCTTAAATTCACTTAATTCGTCGAAATTAAGTTACATTCATCGAATACATCGAAAATAACCTAAATTCCTTAATTCATCGAAATTGAGTTACATTCATCGAATGCATCAAAAATAACCAAAATTCACTTAATTCATCGAAATTAAGTTACATTCATCGATTACATCGAAAATAACTTAAATTCACTTAATTCGTCGAAATTAAGTTACATTCATCGAATTCATCGAAAATAACTTAAATTCACTTAATTCATCGAAATTGAGTTATATTCATCGAATACATCGAAAATAACTTAAATTCACTTAATTCATCGAAATTAAGTTAGATTCATCGAATACATCGAAAATGACTTAAATTCACATAATTCATCGAAATTGAGTTACATTCATCGAATACATCGAAAATAACCTAAATTCACTTAATTCATCGAAATTAAGCTACATTCATCGAATACAACGAAAATAACATAAATTCACTTAATTCATCGAAATTAAGTTACATTCATCGAATACATCGAAAATAACTTATATTCACTTAATTCATCGAAATTAAGCTACATTCATCGATTACATCGAAATAACTTAAATTCACTTAATTCGTCGAAATTAAGTAACATTCATCGAATACATCGAAAATAACTTAAATTCACTTAATTCATCGAAATTGAGTTACATCCATCGATTACATCGAAAATAACTTAAATTCACTTAATTCGTCGAAATTAACTTACATTCATCGAATACATCGAAAATAACCTAAATTCACTTAATTCATCGAAATTAAGTTACATTCATCGAATACATCGAAAATAACCTAAATTCACTTAATTCATCGAAATTGAGTTATATTCATCGAATACATCGAAAATAACCTAAATTCACTTAATTCATCGAAATTAAGCTACATTCATCGATTACATCGAAATTAACTTAAATTCACTTTATTCGTCGAAATTAAGTTACATTCATCGAATACATCGAAAATAACTTAAATTCACTTAATTCATCGAAATTGAGTTACATTCATCGAATACATCGAAAATAACCTAAATTCACTTAATTCGTCAAAATTAAGTTACCTAAATTCACTAAATTCATCCGAAATTAAGTTACATTCATCGATTACATCGAAAATAACTTAAATTCACTTAATTCGTCGAAATTAACTTACATTCATCGAATACACCGAAAATAACCTAAATTCACTTAATTCATCGAAATTAAGTTACATTAATCGAATACATCGAAAATAACTTGAATTCACTTAATTCATCGAAATTGAGTTATATTCATCGAATACATCGAAAATAACCTAAATTCACTTAATTCTTCGAAATTAAGTTACATTCATCGAATACATCGAAATAACCTAAATTCACTTAATTCATCGAAATTGAGTTACATTCATCGAATACATCGAAAATAACCTAAATTCACTTAATTCATCGAAATTAAGCTACATTCATCGATTACATCGAAAATAACTTAAATTCACTTAATTCGTCGAAATTAAGTTACATTCATCGAATACATCGAAAATAACTTAAATACACTTAATTCATCGAAATTTAGTTACATTCATCGAATACATCGAAAATAACTTATATTCAGTTAATTCATCGAAATTAAGCTACATTCATCGATTACATCGAAAATAATTTAAATTCACTTAGTTAAACGAAATTGAGTTACATTCATCGATTACATCGAAAATAACTTAAATTCACTTAATTCATCGAAATTGAGTTACATTCATCGAATACATCGAAAATAACCTAAATTCACTTAATTCATCGAAATTGAGTTACATTCATTCATCGAATACATCGCAAATAACCTAAATTCACTTAATTCATCGAAATTAAGTTACATTAATCGAATACATCGAAAATAACTTAAATTCACTTAATTCATCGAAATTAAGCTACATTCATCGATTACATCGAAAATAACTTAAATTCACTTAATTCGTCGAAATTAAGTTACATTCATCGAATACATCGAAAATAACTTAAATTCACTTAATTCATCGAAATTGAGTTACATTCATCGAATACATCGAAAATAACTTAAATTCACTTAATTCATCGAAATTACGTTACATTCATCGAATACATCGAAAATAACTTAAATTTACCTAATACATCGAAAATAACCTAAATTCACTTAATTCATTGAAATTAAGCTACATTCATCGATTACATCGAAAATAACTTAAATTCACTTAATTCGTCGAAATTAAGTTACATTCATCGAATACATCGAAAATAACTTAAATTCACTTAATTCATCGAAATTTAGTTACATTCATCGAATACATCGAAAATAACTTATATTCACTTAATTCATCGAAATTAAGCTACATTCATCGATTACATCGAAAATAATTTAAATTCACTTAATTAATCGAAATTGAATTACATTCATCGAATACATCGAAAATAACATAAATTCACTTAATTCATCGAAATTGAGTTACATTCATCGAATACATCGAAAATAACCTAAATTCACTTAATTCATCGAAATTGAGTTACATTCATTCATCGAATACATCGAAAATAACCTAAATTCACTTAATTCATCGAAATTAAGTTACATTAATCGAATACATCGAAAATAACTTAAATTCACTTAATTCATCGAAATTGAGTTACATTCATCGAATACATCGGAAATAACCTAAATTCACTTAAATCATCGAAATTAAGTTACATTCATCGAATACATCGAAAATAACTTAAATTTACTTAATTCATCGAAATTGAGTTACATTCATCGAATACATCGAAAATAACCTAAATTCACTTAATTCGTCGAAATTAAGTTACATTCATCGAATACATCGAAAATAACCTAAATTCACTTAATTCATCGAAATTGAGTTATATTCATCGAATACATCGAAAATAACCTAAATTCACTTAATTCGTTGAAATTAAGTTACATTCATCGAATACATCGAAAATAACCTAAATTCACTTAATTCATCGAAATTGAGTTACATTCATCGAATACATCGAAAATAACCTAAATTCACCTAATTCATCGTAATTAAGTTACATTCATCGAATACATCGAAAATAACTTAAATTCACTTAATTCATCGAAATTAAGCTACATTCATCGATTACATCGAAAACAACTTAAATTCACTTAATTCATCGAAAATAACCTAAATTCACTTAATTCATCGAAATAAAGTTACATTCATCGAATACATCGAAAATAACTTAAATTCACTTAATTCATCGAAATTGAGTTACATTCATCGAATACATCGAAAATAACCTAAATTCACTTAATTCGTCGAAATTAAGTTACATTCATCGAATACATCGAAAATAACCTAAATTCACTTAATTCATCGAAATTGAGTTACATTCATCGAATACATCGAAAATAACCTAAATTCACTGAATTCATCGAAATTAAGTTACATTCATCGAATACATCGAAAATAACCTAAATTCACTTAATTCATCGAAATTGAGTTACATTAATCGAATACATCGAAAATAACCTAAATTCACTTAATTCATGGAAATTAAGCTACATTCATCGATTACATCGAAATTAACTTAAATTCACTTAATTCGTCGAAATTAAGTTACATTCATCGAATACATCGAAAATAACTTAAATTCACTTAATTCATCGAAATTGAATAACATTCATCGAATACATCGAAAATAACCTAAATTCACTTAATTCGTCAAAATTAAGTTACCTAAATTCACTAAATTCATCCGAAATTAAGTTACATTCATCGAATACATCGAAAATAACTTAAATTCACTTAATTCATCGAAATTGAGTTACATTCATCGATTACATCGAAAATAACTTAAATTCACTTAATTCGTCGAAATTAACTTACATTCATCGAATACATCGAAAATAACCTAAATTCACTTAATTCATCGAAATTAAGTTACATTCATCGAATACATCGAAAATAACTTGAATTCACTTAATTCATCGAAATTGAGTTATATTCATCGAATACATCGAAAATAACCTAAATTCACTTAATTCTTCGAAATTAAGTTACATTCATCGAATACATCGAAATAACCTAAATTCACTTAATTCATCGAAATTGAGTTACATTCATCGAATACATCGAAAATAACCTAAATTCACTTAATTCATCGAAATTAAGCTACATTCATCGATTACATCGAAAATAACTTAAATTCACTTAATTCGTCGAAATTAAGTTACATTCATCGAATATATCGAAAATAACTTAAATACACTTAATTCATCGAAATTTAGTTACATTCATCGATTACATCGAAAATAACTTATATTCACTTAATTCATCGAAATTAAGCTACATTCATCGATTACATCGAAAATAATTTAAATTCACTTAGTTAAACGAAATTGAGTTACATTCATCGAATACATCGAAAATAACCTAAATTCACTTAATTCATCGAAATTGAGTTATATTCATCGAATACATCGAAAATAACCTAAATTCACTTAATTCGTTGAAATTAAGTTACATTCATCGAATACATCGAAAATAACCTAAATTCACTTAATCCATCGAAATTGAGTTACATTCATCGAATACATCGAAAATAACCTAAATTCACTTAATTCATCGTAATTAAGTTACATTCATCGAATACATCGAAAATAACTTAAATTCACTTAATTCATGGAATTTAAGCTACATTCATCGATTACATCGAAAACAACTTAAATTCACTTAATTCATCGAAAATAACCTAAATTCACTTAATTCATCGAAATAAAGTTACATTCATCGAATACATCGAAAATAACTTAAATTCACTTAATTCATCGAAATTGAGTTACATTCATCGAATATATCGAAAATAACCTAAATTCACTTAATTCGTCGAAATTAAGTTACATTCATCGAATACATCGAAAATAACCTAAATTCACTTAATTCATCGAAATTGAGTTACATTCATCGAATACATCGAAAATAACCTAAATTCACTGAATTCATCGAAATTAAGTTACATTCATCGAATACATCGAAAATAACCTAAATTCACTTAATTCATCGAAATTGAGTTACATTCATCGAATACATCGAAAATAACCTAAATTCACTTAATTCATCGAAATTAAGCTACATTCATCGATTACATCGAAATTAACTTAAATTCACTTAATTCGTCGAAATTAAGTTACATTCATCGAATACATCGAAAATAACTTAAATTCACTTAATTCATCGAAATTGAGTTACATTCATCGAATACATCGAAAATAACCTAAATTCACTTAATTCGTCAAAATTAAGTTACCTAAATTCACTAAATTCATCCGAAATTAAGTTACATTCATCGAATACATCGAAAATAACTTAAATTCACTTAATTCATCGAAATTGAGTTACATTCATCGATTACATCGAAAATAACTTAAATTCACTTAATTCGTCGAAATTAACTTACATTCATCGAATACATCGAAAATAACCTAAATTCACTTAATTCATCGAAATTAAGTTACATTCATCGAATACATCGAAAATAACTTGAATTCACTTAATTCATCGAAATTGAGTTATATTCATCGAATACATCGAAAATAACCTAAATTCACTTAATTCTTCGAAATTAAGTTACATTCATCGAATACATCGAAATAACCTAAATTCACTTAATTCATCGAAATTGAGTTACATTCATCGAATACATCGAAAATAACCTAAATTCACTTAATTCATCGAAATTAAGCTACATTCATCGATTACATCGAAAATAACTTAAATTCACTTAATTCGTCGAAATTAAGTTACATTCATCGAATACATCGAAAATAACTTAAATACACTTAATTCATCGAAATTTAGTTACATTCATCGAATACATCGAAAATAACTTATATTCACTTAATTCATCGAAATTAAGCTACATTCATCGATTACATCGAAAATAATTTAAATTCACTTAGTTAAACGAAATTGAGTTACATTCATCGAATACATCGAAAATAACCTAAATTCACTTAATTCATCGAAATTGAGTTACATTCATCGAATACATAGAAAATAACCTAAATTCACTTAATTCATCGAAATTGAGTTACATTCATTCATCGAATACATCGCAAATAACCTAAATTCACTTAATTCATCGAAATTAAGTTACATTAATCGAATACATCGAAAATAACTTAAATTCACTTAATTCATCGAAATTAAGCTACATTCATCGATTACATCGAAAATAACTTAAATTCACTTAATTCGTCGAAATTAAGTTACATTCATCGAATACATCGAAAATAACTTAAATTCACTTAATTCATCGAAATTGAGTTACATTCATCGAATACATCGAAAATAACTTAAATTCACTTAATTCATCGAAATTACGTTACATTCATCGAATACATCGAAAATAACTTAAATTCACTTAATACATCGAAAATAACCTAAATTCACTTAATTCATCGAAATTAAGCTACATTCATCGATTACATCGAAAATAACTTAAATTCAGTTAATTCGTCGAAATTAAGTTACATTCATCGAATACATCGAAAATAACTTATATTCACTTAATTCATCGAAATTAAGCTACATTCATCGATTACATCGAAAATAATTTAAATTCACTTAATTAATCGAAATTGAGTTACATTAATCGAATACATCGAAAATAACATAAATTCACTTAATTCATCGAAATTGAGTTACATTCATCGAATACATCGAAAATAACCTAAATTCACTTAATTCATCGAAATTGAGTTACATTCATTCATCGAATACATAGAAAATAACCTAAATTCACTTAATTCATCGAAATTGAGTTACATTCATCGAATACATCGGAAATAACCTAAATTCACATAATTCATCGAAATTAAGTTACATTCATCGAATACATCGAAAATAACTTAAATTTACTTAATTCATCGAAATTGAGTTACATTCATCGAATACATCGAAAATAACCTAAATTCACTTAATTCGTCGAAATTAAGTTACATTCATCGAATACATCGAAAATAACTTAAATTCACTTAACTCATCGAAATTGAGTTACATTCATCGAATACATCGAAAATAACCTAAATTCACTTAATTCATCGAAATTAAGTTACATTCATCGAATACATCGAAAATAACTTAAATTCACTTAATTCATGGAAATTGAGTTACATTCATCGAATACATCGAAAATAACATAAATTCACTTAATTCATCGAAATTAAGTTACATTCATCGATTACATCGAAAATAACTTAAATTCACTTAATTCGTCGAAATTAAGTTACATTCATCGAATACATCGAAAATAACTTACATTCACTTAATTCATCGAAATTGAGTTACATTCATCGAATACATCGAAAATAACTTAAATTCACTTAATTCGTCGAAATTAAGTTACATTCATCGAATACATCGAAAATAACTAAATTCACTTAATTCATCGAAATTGAGTTACATTCATCGAATACATCGAAAATAACCTAAATTCACTTAATTCATCGAAATTACGCTACATTCATCGTATACATCGAAAATAACCTAAATTCACTTAATTCATCGAAATTAAGTTACATTCATCGAATACATCGAAAATAACCTAAATTCACTTAATTCATCGAAATTAAGTTACATTCATCGAATACATCGAAAATAACTAAAATTCACTTAATTCGTCGAAATTAAGTTTCATTCATCGAATACATCGAAAATAACTTAAATTCACTTAATTCATCGAAATTGAGTTACATTCATCGAATACATCGGAAATAACCTAAATTCACTTAATTCATCGAAATTAAGTTACATTCATCGAATACATCGAAAATAACTTAAATTTACTTAATTCATCGAAATTGAGTTACATTCATCGAATACATCGAAAATAACCTAAATTCACTTAATTCGTCGAAATTAAGTTACATTCATCGAATACATCGAAAATAACCTAAATTCACTTAATTCATCGAAATTGAGTTATATTCATCGAATACATCGAAAATAACCTAAATTCACTTAATTCGTTGAAATTAAGTTACATTCATCGAATACATCGAAAATAACCTAAATTCACTTAATTCATCGAAATTGAGTTACATTCATCGAATACATCGAAAATAACCTAAATTCACTTAATTCATCGTAATTAAGTTACATTCATCGAATACATCGAAAATAACTTAAATTCACTTAATTCATCGAAATTAAGCTACATTCATCGATTACATCGAAAACAACTTAAATTCACTTAATTCATCGAAAATAACCTAAATTCACTTAATTCATCGAAATAAAGTTACATTCATCGAATACATCGAAAATAACTTAAATTCACTTAATTCATCGAAATTAAGCTACATTCATCGATTACATCGAAAATAACTTAAATTCACTTAATTCGTCGAAATTAAGTTACATTCATCGAATACATCGAAAATAACTTAAATTCACTTAATTCATCGAAATTTAGTTACACTCATCGAATACATCGAAAATAACTTATATTCACTTAATTCATCGAAATTAAGCTACATTCATCGATTACATCGAAAATAATTTAAATTCACTTAATTAATCGAAATTGAGTTACATTCATCGAATACATCGAAAATAACATAAATTCACTTAATTCATCGAAATTGAGTTACATTCATCGAATACATCGAAAATAACCTAAATTCACTTAATTCATCGAAATTGAGTTACATTCATTCATCGAATACATCGAAAATAACCTAAATTCACTTAATTCATCGAAATTAAGTTACATTAATCGAATACATCGAAAATAACTTAAATTCACTTAATTCATCGAAATTAAGCTACATTCATCGATTACATAGAAAATAACTTAAATTCACCTAATTCGTCGAAATTAAGTTACATTCATCCAATACATCGAAAATAACTTAAATTCACTTAATTCATCGAAATTGAGTTACATTCATCGAATACATCGAAAATAACTTAAATCCACTTAATTCATCGAAATTACGTTACATTCATCGAATACATCGAAAATAACTTAAATTCACTTAACTCATCGAAATTGAGTTACATTCATCGAATACATCGAAAATAACCTAAATTCACTTAATTCATCGAAATTAAGTTACATTCATCGAATACATCGAAAATAACTTAAATTCACTTAATTCATCGAAATTGAGTTACATTCATCGAATACATCGAAAATAACATAAATTCACTTAATTCATCGAAATTAAGTTACATTCATCGATTACATCGAAAATAACTTAAATTCACTTAATTCGTCGAAATTAAGTTACATTCATCGAATACATCGAAAATAACTTAAATTCACTTAATTCATCGAAATTGAGTTACATTCATCGAATACATCGAAAATAACTTAAATTCACTTAATTCGTCGAAATTAAGTTACATTCATCGAATACATCGAAAATAACTAAATTCACTTAATTCATCGAAATTGAGTTACATTCATCGAATACATCGAAAATAACCTAAATTCACTTAATTCATCGAAATTACGCTACATTCATCGTATACATCGAAAATAACCTAAATTCACTTAATTCATCGAAATTAAGTTACATTCATCGAATACATCGAAAATAACCTAAATTCACTTAATTCATCGAAATTAAGTTACATTCATCGAATACATCGAAAATAACTAAAATTCACTTAATTCGTCGAAATTAAGTTTCATTCATCGAATACATCGAAAATAACTTAAATTCACTTAATTCATCGAAATTGAGTTAATTCATCGAATACATCGGAAATAACCTAAATTCACTTAATTCATCGAAATTAAGTTACATTCATCGAATACATCGAAAATAACTTAAATTTACTTAATTCATCGAAATTGAGTTACATTCATCGAATACATCGAAAATAACCTAAATTCACTTAATTCGTCGAAATTAAGTTACATTCATCGAATACATCGAAAATAACCTAAATTCACTTAATTCATCGAAATTGAGTTATATTCATCGAATACATCGAAAATAACCTAAATTCACTTAATTCGTTGAAATTAAGTTACATTCATCGAATACATCGAAAATAACCTAAATTCACTTAATTCATCGAAATTGAGTTACATTCATCGAATACATCGAAAATAACCTAAATTCACTTAATTCATCGTAATTAAGTTACATTCATCGAATACATCGAAAATAACTTAAATTCACTTAATTCATCGAAATTAAGCTACATTCATCGATTACATCGAAAACAACTTAAATTCACTTAATTCATCGAAAATAACCTAAATTCACTTAATTCATCGAAATAAAGTTACATTCATCGAATACATCGAAAATAACTTAAATTCACTTAATTCATCGAAATTGAGTTACATTCATCGAATACATCGAAAATAACCTAAATTCACTTAATTCGTCGAATACATTCATCGAATACATCGAAAATAACCTAAATTCACTTAATTCATCGAAATTGAGTTACATTCATCGAATACATCGAAAATAACCTAAATTCACTGAATTCATCGAAATTAAGTTACATTCATCGAATACATCGAAAATAACCTAAATTCACTTAATTCATCGAAATTGAGTTACATTCATCGAATACATCGAAAATAACCTAAATTCACTTAATTCATCGAAATTAAGCTACATTCATCGATTACATCGAAATTAACTTAAATTCACTTAATTCGTCGAAATTAAGTTACATTCATCGAATACATCGAAAATAACTTAAATTCACTTAATTCATCGAAATTGAGTTACATTCATTGAATACATCGAAAATAACCTAAATTCACTTAATTCGTCAAAATTAAGTTACCTAAATTCACTAAATTCATCCGAAATTAAGTTACATTCATCGAATACATCGAAAATAACTTAAATTCACTTAATTCATCGAAATTGAGTTACATTCATCGATTACATCGAAAATAACTTAAATTCACTTAATTCGTCGAAATTAACTTACATTCATCGAATACATCGAAAATAACCTAAATTCACTTAATTCATCGAAATTAAGTTACATTCATCGAATACATCGAAAATAACTTGAATTCACTTAATTCATCGAAATTGAGTTATATTCATCGAATACTTCGAAAATAACCTAAATTCACTTAATTCTTCGAAATTAAGTTACATTCATACATCGAAAATAACCTAAATTCACTTAATTCATCGAAATTAAGTTACATTAATCGAATACATCGAAAATAACTTAAATTCACTTAATTCATCGAAATTAAGCTACATTCATCGATTACATAGAAAATAACTTAAATTCACCTAATTCGTCGAAATTAAGTTACATTCATCGAATACATCGAAAATAACTTAAATTCACTTAATTCATCGAAATTGAGTTACATTCATCGAATACATCGAAAATAACTTAAATTCACTTAATTCATCGAAATTACGTTACATTCATCGAATACATCGAAAATAACTTAAATTCACTTAACTCATCGAAATTGAGTTACATTCATCGAATACATCGAAAATAACCTAAATTCACTTAATTCATCGAAATTAAGTTTCATTCATCGAATACATCGAAAATAACTTAAATTCACTTAATTCATCGAAATTGAGTTACATTAATCGAATACATCGAAAATAACATAAATTCACTTAATTCATCGAAATTAAGTTACATTCATCGATTACATCGAAAATAACTTAAATTCACTTAATTCGTCGAAATTAAGTTACATTCATCGAATACATCGAAAATAACTTAAATTCACTTAATTCATCGAAATTGAGTTACATTCATCGAATACATCGAAAATAACTTAAATTCACTTAATTCGTCGAAATTAAGTTACATTCATCGAATACAACGAAAATAACTAAATTCACTTAATTCATCGAAATTGAGTTACATTCATCGAATACATCGAAAATAACCTAAATTCACTTAATTCATCGAAATTACGCTACATTCATCGTATACATCGAAAATAACCTAAATTCACTTAATTCATCGAAATTAAGTTACATTCATCGAATACATCGAAAATAACCTAAATTCACTTAATTCATCGAAATTAAGTTACATTCATCGAATACATCGAAAATAACTAAAATTCACTTAATTCGTCGAAATTAAGTTTCATTCATCGAATACATCGAAAATAACTTAAATTCACTTAATTCATCGAAATTGAGTTACATTCATCGAATACATCGGAAATAACCTAAATTCACTTAATTCATCGAAATTAAGTTACATTCATCGAATACATCGAAAATAACTTAAATTTACTTAATTCATCGAAATTGAGTTACATTCATCGAATACATCGAAAATAACCTAAATTCACTTAATTCGTCGAAATTAAGTTACATTCATCGAATACATCGAAAATAACCTAAATTCACTTAATTCATCGAAATTGAGTTATATTCATCGAATACATCGAAAATAACCTAAATTCACTTAATTCGTTGAAATTAAGTTACATTCATCGAATACATCGAAAATAACCTAAATTCACTTAATTCATCGAAATTGAGTTACATTCATCGAATACATCGAAAATAACCTAAATTCACTTAATTCATCGTAATTAAGTTACATTCATCGAATACATCGAAAATAACTTAAATTCACTTAATTCATCGAAATTAAGCTACATTCATCGATTACATCGAAAACAACTTAAATTCACTTAATTCATCGAAAATAACCTAAATTCACTTAATTCATCGAAATAAAGTTACATTCATCGAATACATCGAAAATAACTTAAATTCACTTAATTCATCGAAATTGAGTTACATTCATCGAATACATCGAAAATAACCTAAATTCACTTAATTCGTCGAATACATTCATCGAATACATCGAAAATAACCTAAATTCACTTAATTCATCGAAATTGAGTTACATTCATCGAATACATCGAAAATAACCAAAATTCACTGAATTCATCGAAATTAAGTTACATTCATCGAATACATCGAAAATAACCTAAATTCACTTAATTCATCGAAATTGAGTTACATTCATCGAATACATCGAAAATAACCTAAATTCACTTAATTCATCGAAATTAAGCTACATTCATCGATTACATCGAAATTAACTTAAATTCACTTAATTCGTCGAAATTAAGTTACATTCATCGAATACATCGAAAATAACTTAAATTCACTTAATTCATCGAAATTGAGTTACATTCATTGAATACATCGAAAATAACCTAAATTCACTTAATTCGTCAAAATTAAGTTACCTAAATTCACTAAATTCATCCGAAATTAAGTTACATTCATCGAATACATCGAAAATAACTTAAATTCACTTAATTACATTCATCGAATACATCGAAAATAACCTAAATTCACTTAATTCATCGAAATTAAGTTACATTCATCGAATACATCGAAAATAACTTGAATTCACTTAATTCATCGAAATTGAGTTATATTCATCGAATACTTCGAAAATAACCTAAATTCACTTAATTCTTCGAAATTAAGTTACATTCATCGAATACATCGAAATAACCTAAATTCACTTAATTCATCGAAATTGAGTTACATTCATCGAATACATCGAAAATAACCTAAATTCACTTAATTCATCGAAATTAAGCTACATTCATCGATTACATCGAAAATAACTTAAATTCACTTAATTCGTCGAAATTAAGTTACATTCATCGAATACATCGAAAATAACTTAAATACACTTAATTCATCGAAATTTAGTTACATTCATCGAATACATCGAAAATAACTTATATTCACTTAATTCATCGAAATTAAGCTACATTCATCGATTACATCGAAAATAATTTAAATTCACTTAATTAAACGAAATTGAGTTACATTCATCGAATACATCGAAAATAACCTAAATTCACTTAATTCATCGAAATAGAGTTACATTCATCGAATACATCGAAAATAACCTAAATTCACTTAATTCATCGAAATTGAGTTACATTCATTCATCGAATACATCGAAAATAACCTAAATTCACTTAATTCATCGAAATTAAGTTACATTAATCGAATACATCGAAAATAACTTAAATTCACTTAATTCATCGAAATTAAGCTACATTCATCGATTACATCGAAAATAACTTAAATTCACCTAATTCGTCGAAATTAAGTTACATTCATCGAATACATCGAAAATAACTTAAATTCACTTAATTCATCGAAATTGAGTTACATTCATCGAATACATCGAAAATAACTTAAATTCACTTAATTCGTCGAAATTAACTTACATTCATCGAATACATCGAAAATAACCTAAATTCACTTAATTCATCGAAATTAAGTTACATTCATCGAATACATCGAAAATAACTTGAATTCACTTAATTCATCGAAATTGAGTTATATTCATCGAATACTTCGAAAATAACCTAAATTCACTTAATTCTTCGAAATTAAGTTACATTCATCGAATACATCGAAATAACATAAATTCCCTTAATTCATCGAAATTGAGTTACATTCATCGAATACATCGAAAATAACCTAAATTCACTTAATTCATCGAAATTTAGTTACATTCATCGAATACATCGAAAATAACTTATATTCACTTAATTCATCGAAATTAAGCTACATTCATCGATTACATCGAAAATAATTTAAATTCACTTAATTAAACGAAATTGAGTTACATTCATCGAATACATCGAAAATAACCTAAATTCACTTAATTCATCGAAATTGAGTTACATTCATCGAATACATCGAAAATAACCTAAATTCACTTAATTCATCGAAATTGAGTTACATTCATTCATCGAATACATCGAAAATAACCTAAATTCACTTAATTCATCGAAATTTAGTTACATTCATCGAATACATCGAAAATAACTTATATTCACTTAATTCATCGAAATTAAGCTACATTCATCGATTACATCGAAAATAATTTAAATTCACTTAATTAAACGAAATTGAGTTACATTCATCGAATACATCGAAAATAACCTAAATTCACTTAATTCATCGAAATTGAGTTACATTCATCGATTACATCGAAAATAACCTAAATTCACTTAATTCATCGAAATTGAGTTACATTCATTCATCGAATACATCGCAAATAACCTAAATTCACTTAATTCATCGAAATTAAGTTACATTAATCGAATACATCGAAAATAACTTAAATTCACTTAATTCATCGAAATTAAGCTACATTCATCGATTACATCGAAAATAACTTAAATTCACTTAATTCGTCGAAATTAAGTTACATTCATCGAATACATCGAAAATAACTTAAATTCACTTAATTCATCGAAATTGAGTTACATTCATCGAATACATCGAAAATAACTTAAATTCACTTAATTCATCGAAATTACGTTATATTCATCGAATACATCGAAAATAACTTAAATTCACTTAATTCATCGGAATTTAGTTACAGTCATCGAATACATCGAAAATAACTTATATTCACTTAATTCATCGAAATTAAGCTACATTCATCGATTACATCGAAATTAACTTAAATTCACTTAATTCGTCGAAATTAAGTTACATTCATCGAATACATCGAAAATAACTTAAATTCACTTAATTCATCGAAATTGAGTTACATTCATTGAATACATCGAAAATAACCTAAATTCACTTAATTCGTCAAAATTAAGTTACCTAAATTCACTAAATTCATCCGAAATTAAGTTACATTCATCGAATACATCGAAAATAACTTAAATTCACTTAATTCATCGAAATTGAGTTACATTCATCGATTACATCGAAAATAACTTAAATTCACTTAATTCGTCGAAATTAACTTACATTCATCGAATACATCGAAAATAACCTAAATTCACTTAATTCATCGAAATTAAGTTACATTCATCGAATACATCGAAAATAACTTGAATTCACTTAATTCATCGAAATTGAGTTATATTCATCGAATACTTCGAAAATAACCTAAATTCACTTAATTCTTCGAAATTAAGTTACATTCATCGAATACATCGAAATAACCTAAATTCACTTAATTCATCGAAATTGAGTTACATTCATCGAATACATCGAAAATAACCTAAATTCACTTAATTCATCGAAATTAAGCTACATTCATCGATTACATCGAAAATAACTTAAATTCACTTAATTCGTCGAAATTAAGTTACATTCATCGAATACATCGAAAATAACTTAAATACACTTAATTCATCGAAATTTAGTTACATTCATCGAATACATCGAAAATAACTTATATTCACTTAATTCATCGAAATTAAGCTACATTCATCGATTACATCGAAAATAATTTAAATTCACTTAATTAAACGAAATTGAGTTACATTCATCGAATACATCGAAAATAACCTAAATTCACTTAATTCATCGAAATTGAGTTACATTCATCGAATACATCGAAAATAACCTAAATTCACTTAATTCATCGAAATTGAGTTACATTCATTCACCGAATACATCGCAAATAACCTAAATTCACTTAATTCATCGAAATTAAGTTACATTAATCGAATACATCGAAAATAACTTAAATTCACTTAATTCATCGAAATTAAGCTACATTCATCGATTACATCGAAAATAACTTAAATTCACTTAATTCGTCGAAATTAAGTTACATTCATCGAATACATCGAAAATAACTTAAATTCACTTAATTCATCGAAATTGAGTTACATTCATTGAATACATCGAAAATAACCTAAATTCACTTAATTCGTCAAAATTAAGTTACCTAAATTCACTAAATTCATCCGAAATTAAGTTACATTCATCGAATACATCGAAAATAACTTAAATTCACTTAATTCATCGAAATTGAGTTACATTCATCGATTACATCGAAAATAACTTAAATTCACTTAATTCGTCGAAATTAACTTACATTCATCGAATACATCGAAAATAACCTAAATTCACTTAATTCATCGAAATTAAGTTACATTCATCGAATACATCGAAAATAACTTGAATTCACTTAATTCATCGTAATTGAGTTATATTCATCGAATACTTCGAAAATAACCTAAATTCACTTAATTCTTCGAAATTAAGTTACATTCATCGAATACATCGAAATAACCTAAATTCACTTAATTCATCGAAATTGAGTTACATTCATCGAATACATCGAAAATAACCTAAATTCACTTAATTCATCGAAATTAAGCTACATTCATCGATTACATCGAAAATAACTTAAATTCACTTAATTCGTCGAAATTAAGTTACATTCATCGAATACATCGAAAATAACTTAAATACACTTAATTCATCGAAATTTAGTTACATTCATCGAATACATCGAAAATAACTTATATTCACTTAATTCATCGAAATTAAGCTACATTCATCGATTACATCGAAAATAATTTAAATTCACTTAATTAAACGAAATTGAGTTACATTCATCGAATACATCGAAAATAACCTAAATTCACTTAATTCATCGAAATTGAGTTACATTCATTCACCGAATACATCGCAAATAACCTAAATTCACTTAATTCATCGAAATTAAGTTACATTAATCGAATACATCGAAAATAACTTAAATTCACTTAATTCATCGAAATTAAGCTACATTCATCGATTACATCGAAAATAACTTAAATTCACTTAATTCGTCGAAATTAAGTTACATTCATCGAATACATCGAAAATAACTTAAATTCACATAATTCATCGAAATTGAGTTACATTCATCGAATACATCGAAAATAACTTAAATTCACTTAATTCATCGATATTACGTTACATTCATCGAATACATCGAAAATAACTTAAATTCACTTAATTCATCGGAATTTAGTTACAGTCATCGAATACATCGAAAATAACTTATATTCACTTAATTCATCGAAATTAAGCTACATTCATCGATTACATCGAAAATAATTTAAATTCACTTAATTAATCGAAATTGAGTTACATTCATCGAATACATCGAAAATAACCTAAATTCACTTAATTCATCGAAATTGAGTTACATTCATTCACCGAATACATCGCAAATAACCTAAATTCACTTAATTCATCGAAATTAAGTTACATTAATCGAATACATCGAAAATAACTTAAATTCACTTAATTCATCGAAATTAAGCTACATTCATCGATTACATCGAAAATAACTTAAATTCACTTAATTCGTCGAAATTAAGTTACATTCATCGAATACATCGAAAATAACTTAAATTCACTTAATTCATCGAAATTGAGTTACATTCATCGAATACATCGAAAATAACTTAAATTCACTTAATTCATCGATATTACGTTACATTCATCGAATACATCGAAAATAACTTAAATTCACTTAATTCATCGGAATTTAGTTACAGTCATCGAATACATCGAAAATAACTTATATTCACTTAATTCATCGAAATTAAGCTACATTCATCGATTACATCGAAAATAATTTAAATTCACTTAATTAATCGAAATTGAGTTACATTCATCGAATACATCGAAAATAACCTAAATTCACTTAATTCATCGAAATTGAGTTACATTCATCGAATACATCGAAAATAACCTAAATTCACTTAATTCATCGAAATTGAGTTACATTCATTCATCGAATACATCGAAAATAACCTAAATTCACTTAATTCATCGAAATTAAGTTACATTAATCGAATACATCGAAAATAACTTAAATTCACTTAATTCATCGAAATTAAGCTACATTCATCGATTACATCGAAAATAACTTAAATTCACCTAATTCGTCGAAATTAACTTACATTCATCGAATACATCGAAAATAACCTAAATTCACTTAATTCATCGAAATTAAGTTACATTCATCGAATACATCGAAAATAACTTAAATTCACTTAATTCATCGAAATTGAGTTACATTCATCGAATACATCGAAAATAACTTAAATTCACTTAATTCGTCGAAATTAACTTACATTCATCGAATACATCGAAAATAACCTAAATTCACTTAATTCATCGAAATTAAGTTACATTCATCGAATACATCGAAAATAACTTGAATTCACTTAATTCATCGAAATTGAGTTATATTCATCGAATACTTCGAAAATAACCTAAATTCACTTAATTCTTCGAAATTAAGTTACATTCATCGAATACATCGAAATAACATAAATTCACTTAATTCATCGAAATTGAGTTACATTCATCGAATACATCGAAAATAACCTAAATTCACTTAATTCATCGAAATTAAGCTACATTCATCGATTACATCGAAAATAACTTAAATTCACTTAATTCGTCGAAATTAAGTTACATTCATCGAATACATCGAAAATAACTTAAATACACTTAATTCATCGAAATTTAGTTACATTCATCGAATACATCGAAAATAACTTATATTCACTTAATTCATCGAAATTAAGCTACATTCATCGATTACATCGAAAATAATTTAAATTCACTTAATTAAACGAAATTGAGTTACATTCATCGAATACATCGAAAATAACCTAAATTCACTTAATTCATCGAAATTGAGTTACATTCATCGAATACATCGAAAATAACCTAAATTCACTTAATTCATCGAAATTGAGTTACATTCATTCATCGAATACATCGCAAATAACCTAAATTCACTTAATTCATCGAAATTAAGTTACATTAATCGAATACATCGAAAATAATTTAAATTCACTTAATTCATCGAAATTAAGCTACATTCATCGATTACATCGAAAATAACTTAAATTCACCTAATTCGTCGAAATTAAGTTACATTCATCGAATACATCGAAAATAACTTAAATTCACTTAATTCATCGAAATTGAGTTACATTCATCGAATACATCGAAAATAACTTAAATTCACTTAATTCATCGAAATTACGTTACATTCATCGAATACATCGAAAATAACTTAAATTCACTTAATTCATCGGAATTTAGTTACAGTCATCGAATACATCGAAAATAACTTATATTCACTTAATTCATCGAAATTAAGCTACATTCATCGATTACATCGAAATTAACTTAAATTCACTTAATTCGTCGAAATTAAGTTACATTCATCGAATACATCGAAAATAACTTAAATTCACTTAATTCATCGAAATTGAGTTACATTCATTGAATACATCGAACATAACCTAAATTCACTTAATTCGTCAAAATTAAGTTACCTAAATTCACTAAATTCATCCGAAATTAAGTTACATTCATCGAATACATCGAAAATAACTTAAATTCACTTAATTCATCGAAATTGAGTTACATTCATCGATTACATCGAAAATAACTTAAATTCACTTAATTCGTCGAAATTAACTTACATTCATCGAATACATCGAAAATAACCTAAATTCACTTAATTCATCGAAATTAAGTTACATTCATCGAATACATCGAAAATAACTTGAATTCACTTAATTCATCGAAATTGAGTTATATTCATTCACCGAATACATCGCAAATAACCTAAATTCACTTAATTCATCGAAATTAAGCTACATTCATCGATTACATCGAAAATAACTTAAATTCACTTAATTCGTCGAAATTAAGTTACATTCATCGAATACATCGAAAATAACTTAAATACACTTAATTCATCGAAATTTAGTTACATTCATCGAATACATCGAAAATAACTTATATTCACTTAATTCATCGAAATTAAGCTACATTCATCGATTACATCGAAAATAATTTAAATTCACTTAATTAAACGAAATTGAGTTACATTCATCGAATACATCGAAAATAACCTAAATTCACTTAATTAATCGAAATTGAGTTACATTCATCGAATACATCGAAAATAACCTAAATTCACTTAATTCATCGAAATTGAGTTACATTCATTCACCGAATACATCGCAAATAACCTAAATTCACTTAATTCATCGAAATTAAGTTACATTAATCGAATACATCGAAAATAACTTAAATTCACTTAATTCATCGAAATTAAGCTACATTCATCGATTACATCGAAAATAACTTAAATTCACTTAATTCGTCGAAATTAAGTTACATTCATCGAATACATCGAAAATAACTTAAATTCACTTAATTCATCGAAATTGAGTTACATTCATCGAATACATCGAAAATAACTTAAATTCACTTAATTCATCGATATTACGTTACATTCATCGAATACATCGAAAATAACTTAAATTCACTTAATTCATCGGAATTTAGTTACAGTCATCGAATACATCGAAAATAACTTATATTCACTTAATTCATCGAAATTAAGCTACATTCATCGATTACATCGAAAATAATTTAAATTCACTTAATTAATCGAAATTGAGTTACATTCATCGAATACATCGAAAATAACCTAAATTCACTTAATTCATCGAAATTGAGTTACATTCATCGAATACATCGAAAATAACCTAAATTCACTTAATTCATCGAAATTGAGTTACATTCATTCATCGAATACATCGAAAATAACCTAAATTCACTTAATTCATCGAAATTAAGTTACATTAATCGAATACATCGAATATAACTTAAATTCACTTAATTCATCGAAATTAAGCTACATTCATCGATTACATCGAAAATAACTTAAATTCACCTAATTCGTCGAAATTAAGTTACATTCATCGAATACATCGAAAATAACTTAAATTCACTTAATTCATCGAAATTGAGTTACATTCATCGAATACATCGAAAATAACTTAAATTCACTTAATTCGTCGAAATTAACTTACATTCATCGAATACATCGAAAATAACCTAAATTCACTTAATTCATCGAAATTAAGTTACATTCATCGAATACATCGAAAATAACTTGAATTCACTTAATTCATCGAAATTGAGTTATATTCATCGAATACTTCGAAAATAACCTAAATTCACTTAATTCTTCGAAATTAAGTTACATTCATCGAATACATCGAAATAACATAAATTCACTTAATTCATCGAAATTGAGTTACATTCATCGAATACATCGAAAATAACCTAAATTCACTTAATTCATCGAAATTAAGCTACATTCATCGATTACATCGAAAATAACTTAAATTCACTTAATTCGTCGAAATTAAGTTACATTCATCGAATACATCGAAAATAACTTAAATACACTTAATTCATCGAAATTTAGTTACATTCATCGAATACATCGAAAATAACTTATATTCACTTAATTCATCGAAATTAAGCTACATTCATCGATTACATCGAAAATAATTTAAATTCACTTAATTAAACGAAATTGAGTTACATTCATCGAATACATCGAAAATAACCTAAATTCACTTAATTCATCGAAATTGAGTTACATTCATTCATCGAATACATCGCAAATAACCTAAATTCACTTAATTCATCGAAATTAAGTTACATTAATCGAATACATCGAAAATAACTTAAATTCACTTAATTCATCGAAATTAAGCTACATTCATCGATTACATCGAAAATAACTTAAATTCACTTAATTCGTCGAAATTAAGTTACATTCATCGAATACATCGAAAATAACTTAAATTCACTTAATTCATCGAAATTGAGTTACATTCATCGAATACATCGAAAATAACTTAAATTCACTTAATTCATCGAAATTACGTTACATTCATCGAATACATCGAAAATAACTTAAATTCACTTAATTCATCGGAATTTAGTTACAGTCATCGAATACATCGAAAATAACTTATATTCACTTAATTCATCGAAATTAAGCTACATTCATCGATTACATCGAAAATAATTTAAATTCACTTAATTAATCGAAATTGAGTTACATTCATCGAATACATCGAAAATAACCTAAATTCACTTAATTCATCGAAATTGAGTTACATTCATCGAATACATCGAAAATAACCTAAATTCACTTAATTCATCGAAATTGAGTTGCATTCATTCATCGAATACATCGAAAATAACCTAAATTCACTTAATTCATCGAAATTAAGTTACATTAATCGAATACATCGAAAATAACTTAAATTCACTTAATTCATCAATAATTTCATTCATTCATCGATTACATCGAAAATAACTTAAATTCACCTAATTCGTCGAAATTAAGTTACATTCATCGAATACATCGAAAATAACTTAAATTCACTTAATTCATCGAAATTGAGTTACATTCATCGAATACATCGAAAATAACTTAAATTCACTTAATTCATCGAAATTACGTTACATTCATCGAATACATCGAAAATAACTTAAATTCACTTAATTCATCGAAATTGAGTTACATTCATCGAATACATCGAAAATAACCTAAATTCACTTAATTCATCGAAATTAAGTTACTTTCATCGAATACATCGAAAATAACTTAAATTCACTTAATTCATCGAAATTGAGTTACATTCATCGAATACATCGAAAATAACATAAATTCACTTAATTCATCGAAATTAAGTTACATTCATCGATTACACCGAAAATAACTTAAATTCACTTAATTCGTCGAAATTAAGTTACATTCATCGAATACATCGAAAATAACTTAAATTCACTTAATTCATCGAAATTGAGTTACATTCATCGAATACATCGAAAATAACTTAAATTCACTTAATTCGTCGAAATTAAGTTACATTCATCGAATACATCGAAAATAACTTAAATTCACTTAATTCGTCGAAATTAAGTTACATTCATCGAATACATCGAAAATAACTTAAATTCACTTAATTCATCGAAATTGAGTTACATTCATCGAATACATCGAAAATAACTTAAATTCACTTAATTCATCGAAATTACGTTACATTCATCGAATACATCGAAAATAACTTAAATTCACTTAATTCATCGGAATTTAGTTACAGTCATCGAATACATCGAAAATAACTTATATTCACTTAATTCATCGAAATTGAGTTACATTCATTCATCGAATACATCGCAAATAACCTAAATTCACTTAATTCATCGAAATTAAGTTACATTAATCGAATACATCGAAAATAACTTAAATTCACTTAATTCATCGAAATTAAGCTACATTCATCGATTACATCGAAAATAACTTAAATTCACTTAATTCGTCGAAATTAAGTTACATTCATCGAATACATCGAAAATAACTTAAATTCACTTAATTCATCGAAATTGAGTTACATTCATCGAATACATCGAAAATAACTTAAATTCACTTAATTCATCGAAATTACGTTACATTCATCGAATACATCGAAAATAACTTAAATTCACTTAATTCATCGGAATTTAGTTACAGTCATCGAATACATCGAAAATAACTTATATTCACTTAATTCATCGAAATTAAGCTACATTCATCGATTACATCGAAAATAATTTAAATTCACTTAATTAATCGAAATTGAGTTACATTCATCGAATACATCGAAAATAACCTAAATTCACTTAATTCGTCGAAATTGAGTTACATTCATCGAATACATCGAAAATAACCTAAATTCACTTAATTCATCGAAATTGAGTTACATTCATTCATCGAATACATCGAAAATAACCTAAATTCACTTAATTCATCGAAATTAAGTTACATTAATCGAATACATCGAAAATAACTTAAATTCACTTAATTCATCGATAATTTCATTCATTCATCGATTACATCGAAAATAACTTAAATTCACCTAATTCGTCGAAATTAAGTTACATTCATCGAATACATCGAAAATAACTTAAATTCACTTAATTCATCGAAATTGAGTTACATTCATCGAATACATCGAAAATAACTTAAATTCACTTAATTCATCGAAATTACGTTACATTCATCGAATACATCGAAAATAACTTAAATTCACTTAATTCATCGAAATTGAGTTACATTCATCGAATACAACGAAAATAACCTAAATTCACTTAATTCATCGAAATTAAGTTACTTTCATCGAATACATCGAAAATAACTTAAATTCACTTAATTCATCGAAATTGAGTTACATTCATCGAATACATCGAAAATAACATAAATTCACTTAATTCATCGAAATTGAGTTACATTCATCGAATACATCGAAAATAACATAAATTCACTTAATTCATCGAAATTAAGTTACATTCATCGATTACACCGAAAATAACTTAAATTCACTTAATTCGTCGAAATTAAGTTACATTCATCGAATACATCGAAAATAACTTAAATTCACTTAATTCGTCGAAATTAAGTTACATTCATCGAATACATCGAAAATAACTAAATTCACTTAATTCATCGAAATTGAGTAACATTCATCGAATACATCGAAAATAACCTAAATTCACTTAATTGATCGAAATTACGCTACATTCATCGTATACATCGAAAATAACCTAAATTCACTTAATTCATCGAAATTAAGTTACATTCATTGAATACATCGAAAATAACTTAAATTCACTTAATTCATCGAAATTAAGCTACATTCATCGATTACATCGAAAATAACTAAAATTCACTTAATTCGTCGAAATTAAGTTTCATTCATCGAATACATCGAAAATAACTTAAATTCACTTAATTCATCGAAATTGAGTTACATTTATCGAATATATTGAAAATAACTTAAATTCACTTAATTCATCGAAATTGAGTTACATTCATCGAATACATCGAAAATACTTAAATTCACTTAATTCATCGAAATTGAGTTACATTCATCGAATACATCGAAAATAACCTAAATTCACTTAATTCATCGAATACATCGAAAATAACCTAAATTCACTTAATTCATCGAAATTGAGTTACATTCATCGAATACATCGAAAATAACTTAAATTCACTTAATTCGTCGAAATTACGTTACATTCATCGAATACATCGAAAATAACTTAAATTCACTTAATTCATCGAAATTGAGTTACATTCATCGAATACATCGAAAATAACCTAAATTCTCTTAATTCATCGAAATTAAGTTACATTCATCGAATACATCGAAAATAACTTAAATTCACTTAATTCATCGAAATTAAGTTACATTTATCGAATACATCGAAAATAACCTAAATTCACCTAATTCGTCGAAATTAAGTTACATTCATCGAATACATCGAAAATAACTTAAATTCACTTAATTCATCGAAATTGAGTTACATTCATCGAATACATCGAAAATAACTTAAATTCACTTAATTCATCGAAATTACGTTACATTCATCGAATACATCGAAAATAACTTAAATTCACTTAATTCATCGAAATTGAGTTACATTCATCGAATACATCGAAAATAACCTAAATTCACTTAATTCATCGAAATTAAGTTACATTCATCGAATACATCGAAAATAACTTAAATTCACTTAATTCATCGAAATTGAGTTACATTCATCGAATACATCGAAAATAACATAAATTCACTTAATTCATCGAAATTAAGTTACATTCATCGATTACATCGAAAATAACTTAAATTCACTTAATTCGTCGAAATTAAGTTACATTCATCGAATACATCGAAAATAACTTAAATTCACTTAATTCATCGAAATTGAGTTACATTCATCGAATACATCGAAAATAACTTAAATTCACTTAATTCGTCGAAATTAAGTTACATTCATCGAATACATCGAAAATAACTAAATTCACTTAATTCATCGAAATTGAGTTACATTCATCGAATACATCGAAAATAACCTAAATTCACTTAATTCATCGAAATTACGCTGCATTCATCGTATACATCGAAAATAACCTAAATTCACTTAATTCATCGAAATTAAGTTACATTCATCGAATACATCGAAAATAACCTAAATTCACTTAATTCATCGAAATTAAGTTACATTCATCGAATACATCGAAAATAACTAAAATTCACTTAATTCGTCGAAATTAAGTTTCATTCATAGAATACATCGAAAATAACTTAAATTCACTTAATTCATCGAAATTGAGTTACATTCATCGAATACATCGGAAATAACCTAAATTCACTTAATTCATCGAAATTAAGTTACATTCATCGAATACATCGAAAATAACTTAAATTTACTTAATTCATCGAAATTGAGTTACATTCATCGAATACATCGAAAATAACCTAAATTCACTTAATTCGTCGAAATTAAGTTACATTCATCGAATACATCGAAAATAACCTAAATTCACTTAATTCATCGAAATTGAGTTATATTCATCGAATACATCGAAAATAACCTAAATTCACTTAATTCGTTGAAATTAAGTTACATTCATCGAATACATCGAAAATAACCTAAATTCACTTAATTCATCGAAATTGAGTTACATTCATCGAATACATCGTAAATAACCTAAATTCACTTAATTCATCGTAATTAAGTTACATTCATCGAATACATCGAAAATAACTTAAATTCACTTAATTCATCGAAATTGAGTTACATTCATCGAATACATCGAAAATAACCTAAATTCACTTAATTCGTCGAAATTAAGTTACATTCATCGAATACATCGAAAATAACCTAAATTCACTTAATTCATCGAAATTAAGTTACATTCATCGAATACATCGAAAATAACTTAAATTTACTTAATTCATCGAAATTGAGTTACATTAATCGAATACATCGAAAATAACCTAAATTCACTTAATTCATCGAAATTAAGTTACATTCATCGAATACATCGAAAATAACCTAAATTCACTTAATTCATCGAAATTAAGTTACATTCATCGAATACATCGAAAATAACTTAAATTCACTTAATTCGTCGAAATTAAGTTTCATTCATCGAATACATCGAAAATAACTTAAATTCACTTAATTCATCGAAATTGAGTTACATTCATCGAATACATCGGAAATAACCTAAATTCACTTAATTCATCGAAATAAAGTTACATTCATCGAATACATCGAAAATAACTTAAATTCACTTAATTCATCGAAATTGAGTTACATTCATCGAATACATCGAAAATAACCTAAATTCACTTAATTCGTCGAAATTAAGTTACATTCATCGAATACATCGAAAATAACCTAAATTCACTTAATTCATCGAAATTGAGTTACATTCATCGAATACATTGAAAATAACCTAAATTCACTGAATTCATCGAAATTAAGTTACATTCATCGAATACATCGAAAATAACCTAAATTCACTTAATTCATCGAAATTGAGTTACATTCATCGAATACATCGAAAATAACCTAAATTCACTTAATTCATCGAAATTAAGCTACATTCATCGATTACATCGAAATTAACTTAAATTCACTTAATTCGTCGAAATTAAGTTACATTCATCGAATACATCGAAAATAACTTAAATTCACTTAATTCATCGAAATTGAGTTACATTCATTGAATACATCGAAAATAACCTAAATTCACTTAATTCGTCAAAATTAAGTTACCTAAATTCACTAAATTCATCCGAAATTAAGTTACATTCATCGAATACATCGAAAATAACTTAAATTCACTTAATTCATCGAAATTGAGTTACATTCATCGATTACATCGAAAATAACTTAAATTCACTTAATTCGTCGAAATTAACTTACATTCATCGAATACATCGAAAATAACCTAAATTCACTTAATTCATCGAAATTAAGTTACATTCATCGAATACATCGAAAATAACTTGAATTCACTTAATTCATAGAAATTGAGTTATATTCATCGAATACTTCGAAAATAACCTAAATTCACTTAATTCTTCGAAATTAAGTTACATTCATCGAATACATCGAAATAACCTAAATTCACTTAATTCATCGAAATTGAGTTACATTCATCGAATACATCGAAAATAACCTAAATTCACTTAATTCATCGAAATTAAGCTACATTCATCGATTACATCGAAAATAACTTAAATTCACTTAATTCGTCGAAATTAAGTTACATTCATCGAATACATCGAAAATAACTTAAATACACTTAATTCATCGAAATTTAGTTACATTCATCGAATACATCGAAAATAACTTATATTCACTTAATTCATCGAAATTAAGCTACATTCATCGATTACATCGAAAATAATTTAAATTCACTTAATTAAACGAAATTGAGTTACATTCATCGAATACATCGAAAATAACCTAAATTCACTTAATTCATCGAAATTGAGTTACATTCATCGAATACATCGAAAATAACCTAAATTCACTTAATTCATCGAAATTGAGTTACATTCATTCATCGAATACATCGCAAATAACCTAAATTCACTTAATTCATCGAAATTAAGTTACATTAATCGAATACATCGAAAATAACTTAAATTCACTTAATTCATCGAAATTAAGCTACATTCATCGATTACATCGAAAATAACTTAAATTCACTTAATTCGTCGAAATTAAGTTACATTCATCGAATACATCGAAAATAACTTAAATTCACTTAATTCATCGAAATTGAGTTACATTCATCGAATACATCGAAAATAACTTAAATTCACTTAATTCATCGAAATTACGTTACATTCATCGAATACATCGAAAATAACTTAAATTCACTTAATTCATCGGAATTTAGTTACAGTCATCGAATACATCGAAAACAACTTATATTCACTTAATTCATCGAAATTAAGCTACATTCATCGATTACATCGAAAATAATTTAAATTCACTTAATTAATCGAAATTGAGTTACATTCATCGAATACATCGAAAATAACCTAAATTCACTTAATTCATCGAAATTGAGTTACATTCATCGAATACATCGAAAATAACCTAAATTCACTTAATTCATCGAAATTGAGTTACATTCATTCATCGAATACATCGAAAATAACCTAAATTCACTTAATTCATCGAAATTAAGTTACATTAATCGAATACATCGAAAATAACTTAAATTCACTTAATTCATCGAAATTAAGCTACATTCATCGATTACATCGAAAATAACTTAAATTCACCTAATTCGTCGAAATTAAGTTACATTCATCGAATACATCGAAAATAACTTAAATTCACTTAATTCATCGAAATTGAGTTACATTCATCGAATACATCGAAAATAACTTAAATTCACTTAATTCATCGAAATTACGTTACATTCATCGAATACATCGAAAATAACTTAAATTCACTTAATTCGTCGAAATTAAGTTACATTCATCGAATACATCGAAAATAACTAAATTCACTTAAGGGGTTAGGCCACTGTAGAAAAAAAAAGTCGATTTTTTCTTCCAGAACAACCAGAAAGGAAGATGAGGTCCAAAATCATGATGTCGAAGGTCAATTATATGGTGCAGGCATCGCAGATTGAAGGTAAATTGGAAAATTCACCTAGTATATATAAAAAAAACTTTAAACGCGTTTTTCTCAAAATGACATTTTTCAAGTTGGCTAGCAGCATAACTTGATCAATTTTTTATCGAATCGTTTGAAATTTTAACTGTATGTTGAAAACAAGATTCTCCATCGAAATACGTAGGGGTTTTGCAATACCTTCAATATTTTTTTTGTAGAGTCAGTTCTTTGCCCCAATTTTGTGCTCAATTTGGACTTTTTTTTTGATAAGTGTGCCATTTTGTCAAAATTTAATATTTTTCAAAATCGGTACGTATTTCGATGCCAAATCTCTTATAGATAATGAGATTTTTTTTTGGTAGCTCTAGGTAAAAAGCTGTGCCTTTTGTACTGCTAGCCGTAGGGGACCTTTTTTAAGAGGCGTCTACGCGTATAGGCTGTAACTCCACCATTTTGTAACAAAATTGAAGAAAATATTTTTTTTTATATACTTCGATATATGTTTAATTAAACTATGAAAGCCGTTTTTCCATATATTTAACCGTTTTCCAAAAAAAAAATTACAAAACAACCACTTTTTTTTGGTTTCTACAGTGGCCTAACCCCTTAATTCATCGAAATTGAGTTACATTCATCGAATACATCGAAAATAACCTAAATTCACTTAATTCATCGAAATTACGCTACATTCATCGTATACATCGAAAATAACCTAAATTCACTTAATTCATCGAAATTAAGTTACATTCATCGAATACATCGAAAATAACCTAAATTCACTTAATTCATCGAAATTAAGTTACATTCATCGAATACATCGAAAATAACTAAAATTCACTTAATTCGTCGAAATTGAGTTACATTCATCGAATACATCGGAAATAACCTAAATTCACTTAATTCATCGAAATTAAGTTACATTCATCGAATACATCGAAAATAACTTAAATTTACTTAATTCATCGAAATTGAGTTACATTCATCGAATACATCGAAAATAACCTAAATTCACTTAATTCGTCGAAATTAAGTTACATTCATCGAATACATCGAAAATAACCTAAATTCACTTAATTCATCGAAATTGAGTTATATCGAATACATCGAAAATAACCTAAATTCACTTAATTCGTTGAAATTAAGTTACATTCATCGAATACATCGAAAATAACCTAAATTCACTTAATTCATCGAAATTGAATTGAGTTACATTCATCGAATACATCGAAAATAACCTAAATTCACTTAATTCATCGTAATTAAATTACATTCATCGAATACATCGAAAATAACTTGAATTCACTTAATTCATCGAAATTGAGTTATATTCATCGAATACTTCGAAAATAACCTAAATTCACTTAATTCTTCGAAATTAAGTTACATTCATCGAATACATCGAAATAACCTAAATTCACTTAATTCATCGAAATTGAGTTACATTCATCGAATACATCGAAAATAACCTAAATTCACTTAATTCATCGAAATTAAGCTACATTCATCGATTACATCGAAAATAACTTAAATTCACTTAATTCGTCGAAATTAAGTTACATACATCGAATACATCGAAAATAACATAAATTCACTTAATTCATCGAAATTAAGTTACATTAATCGAATACATCGAAAATAACTTAAATTCACTTAATTCATCGAAATTAAGCTACATTCATCGATTACATCGAAAATAACTTAAATTCACCTAATTCGTCGAAATTAAGTTACATTCATCGAATACATCGAAAATAACTTAAATTCACTTAATTCATCGAAATTGAGTTACATTCATCGAACACATCGAAAATAACTTAAATTCACTTAATTCATCGAAATTACGTTACATTCATCGAATACATCGAAAATAACTTAAATTCACTTAATTCATCGAAATTGAGTTACATTCATCGAATACATCGAAAATAACCTAAATTCACTTAATTCGTCGAAATTAAGTTACATTCATCGAATACATCGAAAATAACTTAAATTCACTTAATTCATCGAAATTGAGTTACATTCATCGAATACATCGAAAATAACTTAAATTCACTTAATTCGTCGAAATTAAGTTACATTCATCGAATACATCGAAAATAACTAAATTCACTTAATTCATCGAAATTGAGTTACATTCATCGAATACATCGAAAATAACCTAAATTCACTTAATTCATCGAAATTACGCTACATTCATCGTATACATCGAAAATAACCTAAATTCACTTAATTCATCGAAATTAAGTTACATTCATCGAATACATCGAAAATAACCTAAATTCACTTAATTCATCGAAATTAAGTTACATTAATCGAATACATCGAAAATAACTTAAATTCACTTAATTCATCGAAATTAAGCTACATTCATCGATTACATCGAAAATAACTTAAATTCACCTAATTCGTCGAAATTAAGTTACATTCATCGAATACATCGAAAATAACTTAAATTCACTTAATTCATCGAAATTGAGTTACATTCATCGAATACATCGAAAATAACTAAATTCACTTAATTCATCGAAATTGAGTTACATTCATCGAATACATCGAAAATAACCTAAATTCACTTAATTCATCGAAATTACGCTACATTCATCGTATACATCGAAAATAACCTAAATTCACTTAATTCATCGAAATTAAGTTACATTCATCGAATACATCGAAAATAACCTAAATTCACTTAATTCATCGAAATTGAGTTACATTCATCGAATACATCGAAAATAACCTAAATTCACTTAATTCGTCGAAATTAAGTTACATTCATCGAATACATCGAAAATAACTTAAATTCACTTAATTCATCGAAATTGAGTTACATTCATCGAATACATCGAAAATAACCTAAATTCACTTAATTCGTCGAAATTAAGTTACATTCATCGTATACATCGAAAATAACTTAAATTCACTTAATTCATCGGAATTGAGTTACATTCATCGAATACATCGGAAATAACCTAAATTCACTTAATTCATCGAAATTAAGTTACATTCATCGAATACATCGAAAATAACTTAAATTTACTTAATTCATCGAAATTGAGTTATATTCATCGAATACATCGAAAATAACCTAAATTCACTTAATTCGTTGAAATTAAGTTACATTCATCGAATACATCGAAAATAACCTAAATTCACTTAATTCATCGAAATTGAGTTACATTCATCGAATACATCGAAAATAACCTAAATTCACTTAATTCATCGTAATTAAGTTACATTCATCGAATACATCGAAAATAACTTAAATTCACTTAATTCATCGAAATTAAGCTACATTAATCGATTACATCGAAAACAACTTAAATTCACTTAATTCATCGAAAATAACCTAAATTCACTTAATTCATCGAAATAAAGTTACATTCATCGAATACATCGAAAATAACTTAAATTCACTTAATTCATCGAAATTGAGTTACATTCATCGAATACATCGAAAATAACCTAAATTCACTTAATTCGTCGAAATTAAGTTACATTCATCGAATACATCGAAAATAACCTAAATTCACTTAATTCATCGAAATTGAGTTACATTCATCGAATACATCGAAAATAACCTAAATTCACTGAATTCATCGAAATTAAGTTACATTCATCGAATACATCGAAAATAACCTAAATTCACTTAATTCATCGGAATTGAGTTACATTCATCGAATACATCGAAAATAACCTAAATTCACTTAATTCATCGAAATTAAGCTACATTCATCGATTACATCGAAATTAACTTAAATTCACTTAATTCGTCGAAATTAAGTTACATTCATCGAATACATCGAAAATAACTTAAATTCACTTAATTCATCGAAATTGAGTTACATTCATTGAATACATCGAAAATAACCTAAATTCACTTAATTCGTCAAAATTAAGTTACCTAAATTCACTAAATTCATCCGAAATTAAGTTACATTCATCGAATACATCGAAAATAACTTAAATTCACTTAATTCATCGAAATTGAGTTACATTCATCGATTACATCGAAAATAACTTAAATTCACTTAATTCGTCGAAATTAAGTTACATTCATCGAATACATCGAAAATAACCTAAATTCACTTAATTCATCGAAATTAAGTTACATTCATCGAATACATCGAAAATAACTTGAATTCACTTAATTCATCGAAATTGAGTTATATTCATCGAATACTTCGAAAATAACCTAAATTCACTTAATTCTTCGAAATTAAGTTACATTCATCGAATACATCGAAATAACCTAAATTCACTTAATTCATCGAAATTGAGTTACATTCATCGAATACATCGAAAATAACCTAAATTCACTTAATTCATCGAAATTAAGCTACATTCATCGATTACATCGAAAATAACTTAAATTCACTTAATTCGTCGAAATTAAGTTACATTCATCGAATACATCGAAAATAACTTAAATACACTTAATTCATCGAAATTTAGTTACATTCATCGAATACATCGAAAATAACTTATATTCACTTAATTCATCGAAATTAAGCTACATTCATCGATTACATCGAAAATAATTTAAATTCACTTAATTAAACGAAATTGAGTTACATTCATCGAATACATCGAAAATAACCTAAATTCACTTAATTCATCGAAATTGAGTTACATTCATCGAATACATCGAAAATAACCTAAATTCACTTAATTCATCGAAATTGAGTTACATTCATTCATCGAATACATCGCAAATAACCTAAATTCACTTAATTCATCGAAATTAAGTTACATTAATCGAATACATCGAAAATAACTTAAATTCACTTAATTCATCGAAATTAAGCTACATTCATCGATTACATCGAAAATAACTTAAATTCACTTAATTCGTCGAAATTAAGTTACATTCATCGAATACATCGAAAATAACTTAAATTCACTTAATTCATCGAAATTGAGTTACATTCATCGAATACATCGAAAATAACTTAAATTCACTTAATTCATCGAAATTACGTTACATTCATCGAATACATCGAAAATAACTTAAATTCACTTAATTCATCGGAATTTAGTTACAGTCATCGAATACATCGAAAATAACTTATATTCACTTAATTCATCGAAATTAAGCTACATTCATCGATTACATCGAAAATAATTTAAATTCACTTAATTAATCGAAATTGAGTTACATTCATCGAATACATCGAAAATAACCTAAATTCACTTAATTCATCGAAATTGAAATACATTCATCGAATACATCGAAAATAACCTAAATTCACTTAATTCATCGAAATTGAGTTACATTCATTCATCGAATACATCGAAAATAACCTAAATTCACTTAATTCATCGAAATTAAGTTACATTAATCGAATACATCGAAAATAACTTAAATTCACTTAATTCATCGAAATTAAGCTACATTCATCGATTACATCGAAAATAACTTAAATTCACCTAATTCGTCGAAATTAAGTTACATTCATCGAATACATCGAAAATAACTTAAATTCACTTAATTCATCGAAATTGAGTTACATTCATCGAATACATCGAAAATAACTTAAATTCACTTAATTCGTCGAAATTAACTTACATTCATCGAATACATCGAAAATAACCTAAATTCACTTAATTCATCGAAATTAAGTTACATTCATCGAATACATCGAAAATAACTTGAATTCACTTAATTCATCGAAATTGAGTTATATTCATCGAATACTTCGAAAATAACCTAAATTCACTTAATTCTTCGAAATTAAGTTACATTAATCGAATACATCGAAATAACCTAAATTCACTTAATTCGTCGAAATTGAGTTACATTCATCGAATACATCGAAAATAACCTAAATTCACTTAATTCATCGAAATTAAGTTACATTCATCGATTACATCGAAAATAACTTAAATTCACTTAATTCGTCGAAATTAAGTTACATTCATCGAATACATCGAAAATAACTTAAATACACTTAATTCATCGAAATTTAGTTACATTCATCGAATACATCGAAAATAACTTATATTCACTTAATTCATCGAAATTAAGCTACATTCATCGATTACATCGAAAATAACCTAAATTCACTTAATTCATCGAAATTGAGTTACATTCATCGAATACATCGAAAATAACCTAAATTCACTTAATTCATCGAAATTGAGTTACATTCATTCATCGAATACATCGCAAATAACCTAAATTCACTTAATTCATCGAAATTAAGTTACATTAATCGTATACATCGAAAATAACTTAAATTCACTTAATTCATCGAAATTAAGCTACATTCATCGATTACATCGAAAATAACTTAAATTCACTTAATTCGTCGAAATTAAGTTACATTCAACGAATACATCGAAAATAACTTAAATTCACTTAATTCATCGAAATTGAGTTACATTCATCGAATACATCGAAAATAACTTCTTCTTCTTCTTCTTTGATCCGTTAGCTGGCGGTCCGAGCGGGACGTCCCCGCAACGGATACGCTGCTGTCGGTGCCGGTGGGTCCCGAACTTTATTCACGATTCGCTTCCATTCTTCTCGGGTTTTGGCGGTGTCTCGAGCCTCGGTAACTGATAATCTTTGATTCTTTAGGTCGCCCTCGATATTCTTTAGCCAAGTTTTCTTCGGTGCCGATCGCTGGATTTTCCAGTCTGCGGGACGGTCTCGCCAGAGAAGTTTACGTGGCAAGCGGTTATCATCCATTCGGCAAACATGTCCATAACTTAAATTCACTTAATTCATCGAAATTGAGTTACATTTATCGAATACATCGAAAATAACCTAAATTCACTTAATTCATCGAAATTAAGTTACATTCATCGAATACATCGAAAATAACTTAAATTCACTTAATTCATCGAAATTGAGTTACATTCGTCGCATACATCGGAAATAACCTAAATTCACTTTATTCATCGAAATTAAGTTACATTCATCGAATACATCGAAAATAACTTAAATTTACTTAATTCATCGAAATTGAGTTACATTCATCGAATACATCGAAAATAACCTAAATTCACTTAATTCGTCGAAATTAACTTACATTCATGGAATACATCGAAAATAACCTAAATTCACTTAATTCATCGAAATTAAGTTACATTCATCGATTACATCGAAAATAACTTAAATTCACTTAATTCGTCGAAATTAAGTTACATTCATCGAATACATCGAAAATAACTTATATTCACTTAATTCTTCGAAATTGAGTTACATTCATCGAATACATCCAAAATTACTTAAATTCACTTAATTCATCGAAATTAAGTTACATTCATCGAATACATAGAAAATAACTTAAATTCACTTAATTCATCGAAATTGAGTTACATTCATCGATTACATCGAAAATAACCTAAATTCACTTAATTCATCGAAATTAAGTTACATTCATCGAATACATCGAAAATAACTTAAATTCACTTAATTCATCGAAATTGAGTTACATTCATCGAATACATCGAAAATAACTTAAATTCACTTAATTCATCGAAATTGATTTACATTCATCGAATACATCGAAAATAACCTAAATTCACTTAATTTTTCGAAAATAACCCAAATTCACTTAATTCGTTGAAATTAAGTTACATTCATCGAATACATCGAAAATAACCTAAATTCACTTAATTCATCGAAATTGAGTTACATTCATCGAATACATCGAAAATAACCTAAATTCACTTAATTCATCGAAATTAAGTTACATTCATCGAATACATCGAAAATAACTTAAATTCACTTAATTCATCGAAATTGAGTTACATTCATCGAATACATCGAAAATAACTTAAATTCGCTTCATCCGTCGAAATTAAGTTACCTAAATTCACTAAATTCATCCGAAATTAAGTTACATTCATCGAATACATCGAAAATAACTTAAATTTACTTAATTCATCGAAATTGAGTTACATTCATCGATTACATCGAAAATAACTTAAATTCACTTAATTCGTCGAAATTAACTTACATTCATCGAATACATCGAAAATAACCTAAATTCACTTAATTCATCGAAATTAAGTTACATTCATCGAATACATCGAAAATAACTTGAATTCACTTAATTCATCGAAATTGAGTTATATTCATCGAATACATCGAAAATAACCTAAATTCACTTAATTCTTCGAAATTAAGTTACATTCATCGAATACATCGAAATAACCTAAATTCACTTAATTCATCGAAATTGAGTTACATTCATCGAATACATCGAAAATAACTTAAATTCACTTAATTCATCGAAATTTAGCTACATTCATCGAATACATCGAAAATAACCTAAATTCACTTAATTCATCGAAATTGAGTTACATTCATTCATCGAATACATCGCAAATAACCTAAATTCACTTAATTCATCGAAATTAAGTTACATTAATCGAATACATCGAAAATAACTTAAATTCACTTAATTCATCGAAATTAAGCTACATTCATCGATTAAATCGAAAATAACTTAAATTCACTTAATTCGTCGAAATTAAGTTACATTCATCGAATACATCGAAAATAACTTAAATTCACTTAATTCTTCGAAATTGAGTTACATTCATCGATTACATCGAAAATAACTTAAATTCACTTAATTCATCGAAATTACGTTACATTCATCGAATACATCGAAAATAACTTAAATTCACTTAATACATCGAAAATAACCTAAATTCACTTAATTCATCGAAATTAAGCTACATTCATCGATTACATCGAAAATAACTTAAATTCACTTAATTCGTCGAAATTAAGTTACATTCATCGAATACATCGAAAATAACTTAAATTCACTTAATTCATCGAAATTTAGTTACATTCATCGAATACATCGAAAATAACCTAAATTCACTTAATTCATCGAAATTGAGTTACATTCATCGAATACATCGAAAATAACCTAAATTCACTTAATTCATCGAAATTAAGTTACATTAATCGAATACATCGAAAATAACTTAAATTCACTTAATTCATCGAAATTAAGCTACATTCATTGATTACATAGAAAATAACTTAAATTCACCTAATTCGTCGAAATTAAGTTACATTCATCGAATACATCGAAAATAACTTAAATTCACTTAATTCATCGAAATTGAGTTACATTCATCGAATACATCGAAAATAACTTAAATTCACTTAATTCATCGAAATTACGTTACATTCATCGAATACATCGAAAATAACTTAAATTCACTTAATTCATCGAAATTGAGTTACATTCATCGAATACATCGAAAATAACCTAAATTCACTTAATTCATCGAAATTAAGTTACATTCATCGAATACATCGAAAATAACTTAAATTCACTTAATTCATCGAAATTGAGTTACATTCATCGAATACATCGAAAATAACATAAATTCACTTAATTCATCGAAATTTACATTCATCGATTACATCGAAAATAACTTAAATTCACTTAATTCGTCGAAATTAAGTTACATTCATCGAATACATCGAAAATAACTTAAATTCACTTAATTCATCGAAATTGAGTTACATTCATTGAATACATCGAAAATAACTTAAATTCACTTAATTCGTCGAAATTAAGTTACATTCATCGAATACATCGAAAATAACTAAATTCACTTAATTCATCGAAATTGAGTTACATTCATCGAATACATCGAAAAAAACCTAAATTCACTTAATTCATCGAAATTAAGTTACATTCATCGAATACATCGAAAATAACTAAAATTCACTTAATTCGTCGAAATTAAGTTTCATTCATCGAATACATCGAAAATAACTTAAATTCACTTAATTCATCGAAATTGAGTTACATTCATCGAATACATCGGAAATAACCTAAATTCACTTAATTCATAGAAATTAAGTTACATTCATCGAATACATCGAAAATAACTTAAATTTACTTAATTCATCGAAATTGAGTTACATTCATCGAATACATCGAAAATAACCTAAATTCACTTAATTCGTCGAAATTAAGTTACATTCATCGAATACATCGAAAATAACCTAAATTCACTTAATTCATCGAAATTGAGTTATATTCATCGAATACATCGAAAATAACCTAAATTCACTTAATTCGTTGAAATTAAGTTACATTCATCGAATACATCGAAAATAACCTAAATTCACTTAATTCATCGAAATTGAGTTACATTCATCGAATACATCGAAAATAACCTAAATTCACTTAATTCATCGTAATTAAGTTACATTCATCGAATACATCGAAAATAACTTAAATTCACTTAATTCATCGAAATTAAGCTACATTCATCGATTACATCGAAAACAACTTAAATTCACTTAATTCATCGAAAATAACCTAAATTCACTTAATTCATCGAAATAAAGTTACATTCATCGAATACATCGAAAATAACTTAAATTCACTTAATTCATCGAAATTGAGTTACATTCATCGAATACATCGAAAATAACCTAAATTCACTTAATTCGTCGAAATTAAGTTACATTCATCGAATACATCGAAAATAACCTAAATTCACTTAATTCATCTAAATTGAGTTACATTCATCGAATACATCGAAAATAACCTAAATTCACTGAATTCATCGAAATTAAGTTACATTCATCGAATACATCGAAAATAACCTAAATTCACTTAATTCATCGAAATTGAGTTACATTCATCGAATACATCGAAAATAACCTAAATTCACTTAATTCATCGAAATTAAGCTACATTCATCGATTACATCGAAAATAACTTAAATTCACTTAATTCGTCGAAATTAAGTTACATTCATCGAATACATCGAAAATAACTTAAATTCACTTAATTCATCGAAATTGAGTTACATTCATCGAATACATCGAAAATAACTTAAATTCACTTAATTCATCGAAATTACGTTACATTCATCGAATACATCGAAAATAACTTAAATTCACTTAATACATCGAAAATAACCTAAATTCACTTAATTCATCGAAATTAAGCTACATTCATCGATTACATCGAAAATAACTTAAATTCACTTAATTCGTCGAAATTAAGTTACATTCATCGAATACATCGAAAATAACTTAAATTCACTTAATTCATCGAAATTTAGTTACAGTCATCGAATACATCGAAAATAACTTATATTCACTTAATTCATCGAAATTAAGCTACATTCATCGATTACATCGAAAATAATTTAAATTCACTTAATTAATCGAAATTGAGTTACATTCATCGAATACATCGAAAATAACCTAAATTCACTTAATTCATCGAAATTGAGTTACATTCATCGAATACATCGAAAATAACCTAAATTCACTTAATTCATCGAAATTGAGTTACATTCATTCATCGAATACATCGAAAATAACCTAAATTCACTTAATTCATCGAAATTAAGTTACATTAATCGAATACATCGAAAATAACTTAAATTCACTTAATTCATCGAAATTAAGCTACATTCATCGATTACATCGAAAATAACTTAAATTCACCTAATTCGTCGAAATTAAGTTACATTCATCGAATACATCGAAAATAACTTAAATTCACTTAATTCATCGAAATTGAGTTACATTCATCGAATACATCGAAAATAACTTAAATTCACTTAATTCATCGAAATTACGTTACATTCATCGAATACATCGAAAATAACTTAAATTCACTTAATTCATCGAAATTGAGTTACATTCATCGAATACATCGAAAATAACCTAAATTCACTTAATTCATCGAAATTAAGTTACATTCATCGAATACATCGAAAATAACTTAAATTCACTTAATTCATCGAAATTGAGTTACATTCATCGAATACATCGAAAATAACATAAATTCACTTAATTCATCGAAATTAAGTTACATTCATCGATTACATCGAAAATAACTTAAATTCACTTAATTCGTCGAAATTAAGTTACATTCATCGAATACATCGAAAATAACTTAAATTCACTTAATTCATCGAAATTGAGTTACATTCATCGAATACATCGAAAATAACTTAAATTCACTTAATTCGTCGAAATTAAGTTACATTCATCGAATACATCGAAAATAACTAAATTCACTTAATTCATCGAAATTGAATTACATTCATCGAATACATCGAAAATAACCTAAATTCACTTAATTGATCGAAATTACGCTACATTCATCGAATACATCGAAAATAACCTAAATTCACTTAATTCATCGAATTCATCGAAAATAACCTAAATTCACTTAATTCGTCGAAATTAAGTTACGTTAATCGAATACATCGAAAATAACCTAAATTCACTTAATTCATCGAAATTGAGTTACATTCATCGAATACATCGAAAATAACCTAAATTCACTAAATTCATCGAAATTGAGTTGCATTCATCGAATACATCGAAAATAACCTAAATTCACTTAATTCATCGAAATTAAGCTACATTCATCGAATACATCGAAAATAACCTAAATTCACTTAATTCATCGAATACATCGAAAATAACCTAAATTCACTTAATTCGTCGAAATTAAGTTACGTTCATCGAATACATCGAAAATAACCTAAATTCACTTAATTCATCGAAATTGAGTTACATTTATCGAATATATTGAAAATAACTTAAATTCCCTTAATTCGTCGAAATTAAGTTACATTCATCGAATACATCGAAAATAACCTAAATTCACTAAATTCATCGAAATTGAGTTGCGTTCATCGAATACATCGAAAATAACCTAAATTCACTTAATTCATCGAAATTAAGCTACATTCATCGAATACATCGAAAATAACCTAAATTAACTTAATTCATCGAAATTAAGTTACATTCATCGAATACATCGAAAATAACCTAAATTCACTTAATTCATCGAAATTAAGCTACATTCATCGATTACATCGAAAATAACTTAAATTCACTTAATTCGTCGAAATTAAGTTACATTAATCGAATACATCGAAAATAACTTAAATTCACTTAATTCATCGAAATTGAGTTACATTCATCGAATACATCGAAAATAACCTAAATTCACTAAATTCATCGAAATTAAGTTACATTCATCGAATACATCGAAAATAACTTAAATTCACTTAATTCATCGAAATTAAGCTACATTCATCGATTACATCGAAAATAACTTAAATTCACCTAATTCGTCGAAATTAAGTTACATTCATCGAATACATCGAAAATAACTTAAATTCACTTAATTCATCGAAATTGAGTTACATTCATCGAATACATCGAAAATAACCTAAATTCACTAAATTCATCGAAATTGAGTTACATTTATCGAATATATTGAAAATAACCTAAATTCACTTAATTCGTCGAAATTAAGTTACGTTCATCGAATACATCGAAAATAACCTAAATTCACTTAATTCATCGAAATTGAGTTACATTCATCGAATACATCGAAAATAACTTAAATTCACTTAATTCATCGAAATTAAGCTACATTCATCGATTACATCGAAAACAACTTAAATTCACTTAATTCATCGAAAATAACCTAAATTCACTTAATTCATCGAAATAAAGTTACATTCATCGAATACATCGAAAATAACTTAAATTCACTTAATTCATCGAAATTGAGTTACATTCATCGAATACATCGAAAATAACCTAAATTCACTTAATTCGTCGAAATTAAGTTACATTCATCGAATACATCGAAAATAACCTAAATTCACTTAATTCATCTAAATTGAGTTACATTCATCGAATACATCGAAAATAACCTAAATTCACTGAATTCATCGAAGTTAAGTTACATTCATCGAATACATCGAAAATAACCTAAATTCACTTAATTCATCGAAATTGAGTTACATTCATCGAATACATCGAAAATAACCTAAATTCACTTAATTCATCGAAATTAAGCTACATTCATCGATTACATCGAAAATAACTTAAATTCAGTTAATTCGTCGAAATTAAGTTACATTCATCGAATACATCGAAAATAACTTAAATTCACTTAATTCATCGAAATTGAGTTACATTCATCGAATACATCGAAAATAACTTAAATTCACTTAATTCATCGAAATTACGTTACATTCATCGAATACATCGAAAATAACTTAAATTCACTTAATACATCGAAAATAACCTAAATTCACTTAATTCATCGAAATTAAGCTACATTCATCGATTACATCGAAAATAACTTAAATTCACTTAATTCGTCGAAATTAAGTTACATTCATCGAATACATCGAAAATAACTTAAATTCACTTAATTCATCGAAATTTAGTTACAGTCATCGAATACATCGAAAATAACTTATATTCACTTAATTCATCGAAATTAAGCTACATTCATCGATTACATCGAAAATAATTTAAATTCACTTAATTAATCGAAATTGAGTTACATTCATCGAATACATCGAAAATAACCTAAATTCACTTAATTCATCGAAATTGAGTTACATTCATCGAATACATCGAAAATAACCTAAATTCACTTAATTCATCGAAATTGAGTAACATTCATTCATCGAATACATCGAAAATAACCTAAATTCACTTAATTCATCGAAATTAAGTTACATTAATCGAATACATCGAAAATAACTTAAATTCACTTAATTCATCGAAATTACGTTACATTCATCGAATACATCGAAAATAACTTAAATTCACTTAATTCATCGAAATTGAGTTACATTCATCGAATACATCGAAAATAACCTAAATTCACTTAATTCATCGAAATTAAGTTACATTCATCGAATACATCGAAAATAACTTAAATTCACTTAATTCATCGAAATTGAGTTACATTCATCGAATACATCGAAAATAACATAAATTCACTTAATTCATCGAAATTAAGTTACATTCATCGATTACATCGAAAATAACTTAAATTCACTTAATTCGTCGAAATTAAGTTACATTCATCGAATACATCGAAAATAACTTAAATTCACTTAATTCATCGAAATTGAGTTACATTCATCGAATACCTCGAAAATAACTTAAATTCACTTAATTCGTCGAAATTAAGTTACATTTATCGAATACATCGAAAATAACTAAATTCACTTAATTCATCGAAATTGAATTACATTCATCGAATACATCGAAAATAACCTAAATTCACTTAATTGATCGAAATTACGCTACATTCATCGAATACATCGAAAATAACCTAAATTCACTTAATTCATCGAATTCATCGAAAATAACCTAAATTCACTTAATTCGTCGAAATTAAGTTACGTTCATCGAATACATCGAAAATAACCTAAATTCACTTAATTCATCGAAATTGAGTTACATTAATCGAATACATCGAAAATAACCTAAATTCACTAAATTCATCGAAATTGAGTTGCATTCATCGAATACATCGAAAATAACCTAAATTCACTTAATTCATCGAAATTAAGCTACATTCATCGAATACATCGAAAATAACCTAAATTCACTTAATTCATCGAATACATCGAAAATAACCTAAATTCACTTAATTCGTCGAAATTAAGTTACGTTCATCGAATACATCGAAAATAACCTAAATTCACTTAATTCATCGAAATTGAGTTACATTTATCGAATATATTGAAAATAACTTAAATTCCCTTAATTCGTCGAAATTAAGTTACATTCATCGAATACATCGAAAATAACCTAAATTCACTAAATTCATCGAAATTGAGTTGCGTTCATCGAATACATCGAAAATAACCTAAATTCACTTAATTCATCGAAATTAAGCTACATTCATCGAATACATCGAAAATAACCTAAATTAACTTAATTCATCGAAATTAAGTTACATTCATCGAATACATCGAAAATAACCTAAATTCACTTAATTCATCGAAATTAAGGTACATTCATCGATTACATCGAAAATAACTTAAATTCACTTAATTCGTCGAAATTAAGTTACATTAATCGAATACATCGAAAATAACTTAAATTCACTTAATTCATCGAAATTGAGTTACATTCATCGAATACATCGAAAATAACCTAAATTCACTAAATTCATCGAAATTAAGTTACATTCATCGAATACATCGAAAATAACTTAAATTCACTTAATTCATCGAAATTAAGCTACATTCATCGATTACATCGAAAATAACTTAAATTCACCTAATTCGTCGAAATTAAGTTACATTCATCGAATACATCGAAAATAACTTAAATTCACTTAATTCATCGAAATTGAGTTACATTCATCGAATACATCGAAAATAACCTAAATTCACTAAATTCATCGAAATTGAGTTACATTTATCGAATATATTGAAAATAACCTAAATTCACTTAATTCGTCGAAATTAAGTTACATTCATCGAATACATCGAAAATAACCTAAATTCACTTAATTCATCGAAATTGAGTTACATTCATCGAATACATCGAAAATAACCTAAATTCACATAATTCATTGAAATTAAGCTACATTCATCGAATACATCGAAAATAACCTAAATTCACTTAATTCATCGAAATTAAATTACATTCATCGAATACATCGAAAATAACCTAAATTCACTTAATTCATCGTAATTAATCTACATTCATCGATTACATCGAAAATAACTTAAATTCACTTAATTCGTCGAAATTAAGTTACATTCATCGAATACATCGAAAATAACTTAAATTCACTTAATTCATCGAAATTGAGTTACATTCATCGAATACATCGAAAATAACTTAAATTCACTAAATTCATCGAAATTAAGTTACATTCATCGAATACATCGAAAATAACTTAAATTCACTTAATTCATTGAAATTGAGTTACATTCATCGATTACATCGAAAATAACTTAAATTCACTTAATTCATCGAAATTAAGTTACATTCATCGAATACATCGAAAATAACTTATATTCACTTAATTCATCGAAATTGAGTTACATTCATCGAATACATCGAAAATAACCTAAATTCACTTAATTCATCGAAATTAAGTTACATTCATCGAATACATCGAAAATAACCTAAATTCACTTAATTCATCGAAATTGAGTTACATTCATCGAATACATCGAAAATAACTTAAATCCACTTAATTCATCGAAATTAAGTTACATTCATCGATTACATCGAAAATAACTTAAATTCACTTAATTCGTCGAAATTAAGTTACATTCTTCGAATATATCGAAAATAACTTAAATTCACTTAATTCATCGAAATTGAGTTACATTCTTCGAATACATCGATAATAACTTAAATTCACTTAATTCGTCGAAATTAAGTTACATTCATCGAATGCATCGAAAATAACCTAAATTCACTTAATTCATCGAAATTGAGTTACATTCATCGAATACATCGAAAATAACCTAAATTCACTTAATTCATCGAAATTAAGCTACATTCATCGAATACATCGAAAATAACCTAAATTCACTTAATTCATCGAAATTAAGTTACATTCATCGAATACATCGAAAATAACTTAAATTCACTTAATTCATCGAAATTAAGCTACATTCATCGATTACATCGAAAATAACTAAAATTCACTTGATTCGTCGAAATTAAGTTACATTCATCGAATACATCGAAAATAACTTAAATTCACTTAATTCATCGAAATTGAGTTACATTTATCGAATACAACGAAAATACCTTAAATTCACTTAATTCGTCGAAATTAAGTTACATTCATCGAATACATCGAAAATAACCTAAATTCACTTAATTCATCGAAATTGAGTTACATTCATTGAATACATCGAAAATAACCTAAATTCACTTAATTCATCGAAATTAAGCTACATTCATCGAATACATCGAAAATAACCTAAATTCACTTAATTCATCGAATACATCGAAAATAACCTAAATTCACTTAATTCGTCGAAATTAAGTTACGTTCATCGAATACATCGAAAATAACCTAAATTCACTTAATTCATCGAAATTGAGTTACATTCATCGAATACATCGAAAATAACCTAAATTCACTTAATTCATCGAAATTAAGCTACATTCATCGAATACTTCGAAAATAACCTAAATTCACTTAATTCATCGAAATTAAGTTACATTCATCGAATACATCGAAAATAACCTAAATTCACTTAATTCATCGAAATTAAGCTACATTCATCGATTACATCGAAAATTACTTAAATTCACTTAATTCGTCGAATTAAGTTACATTCATCGAATACATCGAAAATAACTTAAATTCACTTAATTCATCGAAATTGAGTTACATTCATCGATTACATCGAAAATAACTTAAATTCACTTAATTCATTGAAATTAAGTTACATTCATCGAATACATCGAAAATAACTTATATTCACTTAATTCATCGAAATTGAGTTACATTCATCGAATACATCGAAAATAACCTAAATTCACTTAATTCATCGAAATTGAGTTACATTCATCGAATACATCGAAAATAACTTAAATTCACTTAATTCATCGAAATTAAGCTACATTCATCGATTACATCGAAAATAACCTAAATTCACTTAATTCATCGAAATTGAGTTACATTCATCGAATACATCGAAAATAACTTAAATTCACTTAATTCATCGAAATTGAGTTACATTCATCGAATACATCGAAAATAACCTAAATTCACTTAATTCATCGAAATTGAGTTACATTCATCGAATACATCGAAAATAACTTAAATTCACTTAATTCATCGAATTAAGTTACATTCATCGATTACATCGAAAATAACTTAAATTCACTTAATTCGTCGAAATTAAGTTACATTCATCGAATATATCGAAAATAACTTAAATTCACTTAATTCATCGAAATTGAGTTACATTCTTCGAATACATCGATAATAACTTAAATTCACTTAATTCGTCGAACTTAAGTTACATTCATCGAATACATCGAAAATAACCTAAATTCACTTAATTCATCGAAATTGAGTTACATTCATCGAATACATCGAAAATAACCGAAATTCACTTAATTCATCGAAATTAAGCTACATTCATCGAATACATCGAAAATAACCTAAATTCACTTAATTCATCGAAATTGAGTTACATTTATCGAATACAACGAAAATACCTTAAATTCACTTAATTCGTCGAAATTAAGTTACATTCATCGAATACATCGAAAATAACCTAAATTCCATAATTCATCGAAATTGAGTTGCATTCGTCGAATACGTCGAAAACAACCTAAATTCACTTAATTCATCGAAATTAAGCTACATTCATCGAATACATCGAAAATAACCTAAATTAACTTAATTCATCGAAATTAAGTTACATTTATCGAATACATCGAAAATAACTTAAATTCACTAAATTCATCGAAATTAAGCTACATTCATCGATTACATCGAAAATAACTAAAATTCACTTGATTCGTCGAAATTAAGTTACATTCATCGAATACATCGAAAATAACTTAAATTCACTTAATTCATCGAAATTGAGTTACATTTATCGAATACAACGAAAATACCTTAAATTCACTTAATTCGTCGAAATTAAGTTACATTCATCGAATACATCGAAAATAACCTAAATTCACTTAATTCATCGAAATTGAGTTACATTCATCGAATACATCGAAAATAACCGAAATTCACTTAATTCATCGAAATTAAGCTACATTCATCGAATACATCGAAAATAACCTAAATTCACTTAATTCATCGAAATTAAGTTACATTCATCGAATACATCGAAAATAACCTAAATTCACTTAATTCATCGAAATTAAGCTACATTCATCGATTACATCGAAAATAACTTAAATTCACTTAATTCGTCGAAATTAAGTTACATTCATCGAATACATCGAAAATAACTTAAATTCAATTAATTCATCGAAATTGAGTTACATTCATCGAATACATCGAAAATAACTTAAATTCACTTAATTCGTCGAAATTAAGTTACCTAAATTCACTAAATTCATCCGAAATTAAGTTACATTCATCGAATACATCGAAAATAACTTAAATTCACTTAATTCATCGAAATTAAGCTACATTCATCGATTACATCGAAAATAACTAAAATTCACTTGATTCGTCGAAATTAAGTTAAATTCATCGAATACATCGAAAATAACTTAAATTCACTTAATTCATCGAAATTGAGTTACATTTATCGAATACAACGAAAATACCTTAAATTCACTTAATTCGTCGAAATTAAGTTACATTCATCGAATACATCGAAAATAACCTAAATTCACTTAATTCATCGAAATTAAGTTACATTCATCGAATACATCGAAAATAACCTAAATTCACTTAATTCATCGAAATTGAGTTACATTCATCGAATACATCGAAAATAACCTAAATTCACTTAATTCATAGAAATTAAGTTACATTCATCGAATACATCGAAAATAACTTAAATTCACTTAATTCATTGAAATTAAGCTACATTCATCGATTACATCGAAAATAACTTAAATTCACTTAATTCGTCGAAATTAAGTTACATTCATCGAATACATCGAAGATAACCTAAATTCACTTAATTCATCGAAATTAAGTTACATTCATCGATTACATCGAAAATAACTTAAATTCACTTAATTCGTCGAAATTAAGTTACATTTATCGAATACATCGAAAATAACTTAAATTCACTTAATTCATCGAAATTGAGTTACATTCATCGAAAATAACTTAAATTCACTTAATTCATCGAAATTAAGTTACATTCATCGAATAAATCGAAAATAACTTAAATTCACTTAATTCATCGAAATTGAGTTACATTCATCGAACACATCGAAAATAACCTAAATTCACTTAATTCATCGAAATTGAGTTACATTCATCGAATACATCGAAAATAACTTAAATTCACTTAATTCATCGAAATTAAGCTACATTCATCGAATACATCGAAAATAACCTAAATTCACTTAATTCATCGAAATTAAGTTACATTCATCGAATACATCGAAAATAACTTAAATTCACTTAATCCATCGAAATTAAGTTACATTCATCGAATACATCGAAAACAACTTAAATTCACAATTCATCGAAATTAAGCTGCATTCATCGAATACATCGAAAATAACTTAAATTCACTTAATTCATCGAAATTGAGTTACATTCATCGTTTACATCGAAAATAACTTAAATTCACTTAATTCGTCGAAATTAAGTTACACACATCGAATACATCGAAAATAACTTAAATTCCCTTAATTCATCGAAATTGAGTTACATTCATCGAATACATCGAAAATAACTTAAATTCACTTAATTCGTCGAAATTAAGTTACATTCATCGAATACATCGAAAATAACCTAAATTCACTTAATTCATCGAAATTGAGTTACATTCATCGAATACATCGAAAATAACTTAAATTCATTTAATTCATCGAAATTGAGTTACATTCATCGAATACATCGAAAATAACTTATATTCACTTAATTCATCGAAATTAAGCTACATTCATCGATTACATCGAAAATAACTTAAATTCACTTAATTCATCGAAATTAAGCTACATTCATCGATTACATCGAAAATAACTTAAATTCACTTAATTCATCGAAATTGAGTTACATTCATCGAATACATCGAAAATAACCTAAATTCACTTAATTCATCGAAATTGAGTTACATTCATCGAATACATCGAAAATAACTTAAATTCACTTAATTCATCGAAATTGAGTTACATTCATTCATCGAATACATCGAAAATAACCTAAATTCACTTAATTCATCGAAATTAAGTTACATTAATCGAATACATCGAAAATAGCTTAAATTCACTTAATTCATCGAAATTAAGCTACATTCATCCATTACATCGAAAATAACTTAAATTCACTTAATTCATCGAAATTGAGTTACATTCATTGAATACATCGAAAATAACCTAAATTCACTTAATTCATCGAAATTAAGTTACATTCATCGAATACATCGAAAATAACTTAAATTCACTTAATTCATCGAAATTGAGTTACATTCATCGAATACATCGAAAATAACTTAAATTCACTTAATTCATCGAAATTGAGTTACATTCATCGAATACATCGAAAATAACTTAAATTCACTTAATTCATCGAAATTGAGTTACATTCATTGAATACATTGAAAATAACCTAAATTCACTTAATTCATCGAAATTAAGTTACATTCATCGAATACATCGAAAATAACTTAAATTCACTTAATTCATCGAAATTGAGTTACATTCATTGAATACATCGAAAATAACCTAAATTCACTTAATTCATCGAAATTAAGTTACATTAATCGAATACATCGAAAATAACCTAAATTCACTTAATTCATCGAAATTAAGTTACAATAATCGAATACATCGAAAACAACCTAAATTCACTTAATTCATCGAAATTGAGTTACATTCATTGAATACATCGAAAATAACCTAAATTCACTTAATTCATCGAAATTAAGTTACATTAATCGAATACATCGTGTTCATCAAATTCAATTGGATGCTTTCAAATTCACAAAAGGTTCAAGAAATATTCGTGCAACTCAAATTAATTTCGCGTAAATTGCAGTATTAAAAAACTCACGTACACCAAAAAACGTTAATTTTATTAAATATGAAAATTCAACTTTATTACATAGTACATTTATTCGGCGTTAAAACTAAATTCTAATTAGATTCCTTGCGGTATTCGCTACAATTTCGTCGCGATCAAATTCAAAAGTTACAAATTCAAAAATCAAAATTCAAAATTCAAGAGACAAGAAAAATCGGTTGCTTACTTATATAGCAAAAGTCTACGTGACTACAGCACTTTGACCGCAATTTTCACAAATCAGTTATTACCGCTGCATCGGTTTTCTTGTTTACTCCACCCACATCTTTCCCCTTACATATTAAATTCGAGTTCGAATTGTTTCATTTCAAATGTCAAATTGTTTCTATTTCAAATGTCAAATTGTATCCATTTCAAACGTCAAATTGTGATGTGGGTGCAGTAAATAAATGTTGTTTGTTTAGTGATGTTTTGTGATTGTTTACAAAGGTGAGTGAATTAAATATAATTATTTGTTAAAATATATAATATATATATATAAAATTTGTTCTTATATGTTTGTTGTTTTTCGAAACTAATTTTTAATACTAATTCATATTATTTCTTGAATGAACCTAACCTAAAATCTTATATGTTAAAATTTTATACACTATTTAATAACTAAATTGGTTTTCTGTATTTTAGCTGCTGTTGGTGCCCATTGTTTGGTTTGAGAAGGACGTGTCGTCAGGAAACCTCGCAGGGAAGTATTTTGTATTTACAATTTCACTGATGGCGATTGTGTTCTTATGAACTTTTTAGGTGGATGTCCAACATATTCCCGGGCCTTGGGTCCTGTGGATCCAAAACTAATCTACAAATAGTACGTTTTAAGTTTTGCTACAACAAAAATAAAATTGCGTGGGAATTTAAGGACCATTAGGACAGGAATTATGCTAGGATGGAAAATGGCTTATGGTATGTTATTTTAACTTGGTGGTGTTTGTGCTGTCCACTTGTTCCATATCTGTGTTGTCTTCGCACGGTAGTAGGCACACCTTGGAAATTGGTCGCTTCAAGATCCTATCCTTAACTTTCAGTGTAACCACTCTAACAAGTTGATCCGTCCCTGGATGCGTTTCGGTTATCCTTCCAAGCATCCACTTCGTAGGAGGTAGCCTTTCTTCCTTAATTAGTACTAGTTGTCCTACCTCGAGATTTTTCCTTGTTTGTAGCCATTTAGGCCGTTGCTGGAGATAAATATTCTGAATGCCAGCGTTTCCAAAACGATTGGACTAAATGCGTTAAGTGATGCCATCGTGTAAGTGCAGTGGGTTTCTCATCTAGGATTGATGGCTCTGGTAATGCCAACGGTGCTTCACCTAACAGAAAGTGGCCTGGTGTAAGTGCATTCAAGTCCTCTGGACCGTCTGTTAATGGTGTGATCGGCCTAGAATTTAGACAAGCTTCTATCTGGGTCGCGATTGTGGCCATTTCCTCGTACGTTAAAATTGCATCGTTTATTATTCGTTTTAGGTGATATTTCGTAGATTTCACCGCTGCCTCCCACAATCCTCCGAAATTGGGCGCTGATGGTGGTATGAAGTGCCATTCTATTCTCAATGCTGTGGCCTTTGGTGGCATTTCCACATTCAATTGTTTCAGATGTTGTTCGAAATCATGACTTAATAATTTGTTCGTCCCGACAAAATTGGTTCCGTTGTCTGAGTATATGTGCAGGCAAAGGCCTCTGCGACTAATAAACCTCTTTAAGGCTGCGTAGAATGCTTCGGACGTCAAATCAGAGACAACTTCTATGTGGACTGCCTTGACAGCGAGGCAAACAAATATGGCTAGGTAACCCTTGAATGTTTTTTGTCCTCTGCCTCTGGATACCTTCAAATTAAACGGACCACAGAAATCCACGCCAACGTGAGTGAAAGGTCGCGACATTCGTGTTCTGGGAGACGGCAGATTTCCCATCAATTGGGATTCAGTAGTCTAGGGGTAAGGCGCCTGACTACTATCCCAGAGGTCCCGGGTTCGAATCCCGGCCAGCCCACGGTCCTTCGCCTTTTCCACTTTCCCACCTACATAATTTTCCTTCTTTCTTCTTCCCTCTTTACATTCCTGATTCCTTCAGTCATAGCCTTCCTTAGCCTTTCCCCGCTCCACCAAAGCGCATGCCATCGGTTGGTTGATGAGATTCAACTCGTTTCAGGAGGCATAACACTCCAGCGAGTTGTTTTCTCGATGCCCCGATGTCAAAATCGTGATAGTAATGGTTGGGACTAGGTGGACTAAAAATATTGCGGGAAGGTTGTGGCAGTTCCTTCCTCCCCGACTAGAGCTGCTGTTCGACATTGCACTCTATAAGAAGAAAATAGATTGTCAACAGTATAAAGGAAGGGCCTTTCCTGAGACTCTAGTCTTTCACATAAAAAAAAAAAAAAAAAAAAAAAAAAAAAAAAAAAGGTTTAGCCTTATGTCGGAAGCATTTCATGCATCGGTGCACCACCCCTTTTATGCAGCTCCTCAACTTGAGAATCCAGAATCGATTCCTTAACCAGGTCATCATCAATTGGGGGCCGCCGTGAAGAGTTCGTTCATGCGATTCTAATATTATGAGTTTGGTTAATGGATGATCGGAACTCAATATCATGGGGTGTTTTTTGAACCACGACAAATCTGCGTGATGTAGTCGTCCTCCGACACGCAAGACTCCTTCGTCGTCGAGAAATGGCGTCAAACTGCTTAACCTGCCATTCTTTACCTCTTTTCCTGACCTGCAGGTCAACAATTCATCTGCGAATTCGTCCGCTTGTGCGTCTTTTATCCAATGTGTGAGTGCCGAATTCAGTTCTGCCGTAGTCAACCAAATCGATGACTCCTTTTTTAATGCCTTGCAGTTGTTGATAAATCTGAAGCAATAAGCTGACACTCGCAACAATCGTGTTAAGCTTGAATACTTTGCCACTAGTTTGGTTTCTCCTGCTTTGAGGGTTACTGCCAAATAAATTTTCACGCTCGCTCTTTCTTCCAAATTGGTTTTGTCGACTTGAATCGGGGTCGGCCAATGTTCTTTAGATTTTTTAAGCCAGTTTGGACCATGCCACCACAGTGTGTGCGAGATGAGTTCCGTTGGTGCTATGCCACGTGATGCACAGTCCGCAGGATTTTCCTTTGAAGACACGTACTTCCAAGAGGAGCAGTCGATAGTTTCTTGGATTTCGGCCACTCTATTTGCCACAAAAGTCTTCCATCTTGAAGGATGTGCCTTTATCCAAGCTAGTGTTATGGTGGAATCGCACCAAAGTGTTAAACGAATGTTACTGCCTTTCAAGGCCATTTTTATTGCTTTAAATAGACGCACTAACAAAACGGCTCCACATAATTCAAGTCGTGCCAATGTTACCGGTTTGATGGGAGCGACCTTGGTTTTTGATGTTAGCAAGTGAGTATGAATGTGACCAAATTTATCGACCGACCGGACATAAAACACTGCTGCGTATGCCCGATTTGAGGCGTCACAAAATCCGTGCAATTCAATTTCATCGGTAAGGGTGTGCAGCCATCTGGGAATTTTGATATCTTCAATGTGTTTCAAATCTTTCCGAAAGTCGTTCCAAGCTTGTGTAAAATCCTCAGATAATCTGTCATCCCAATCCAAGCCGCTTAACCAAACACTCTGCATGATAATCTTGGCTCGTATCATGATGGGTGAGAGAAGCCCCAGAGGGTCGAATAATTTGGATATTTGCGACAAGAGGTCTCGTTTCGTGATCAATTCAGAATTAGCAAGATATGTGTTCATTTTGTACATAAAGGTGTCTGTCTTGGGGCACCAAAGGACGCCTAATGTTTTAATTCCATCTTCGAAGTCGAAATTGCGGATCTTACTAAGCTCTTGGTCCGCCAGTGGAATTGCCTTGATTAATTCTGGATCATTGGTGGTCCATTTTCGCAAATTGAATCCGCCTAACTGCATCAAACGTATCAATTGATATTGAAGTTGTGTTGCTTCTTCAACCGTACTTGCTCCTGTCAGAAGGTCGTCGACGTAGAAATCCGACTTAACTATCTCCGATGCTCTTGGGAAGTTTTGATATTCATCATCAGCCAGCTGATGCAGTGTTCTTATCGCCAAATATGGAGCACAAGACGTGCCAAAGGTGACTGTGTGTAAGCAGAAGTCTTGTATCTTTTCGACTGGCGATGGTCTCCACAACACTCGTTGAAAATCGACATCCTCTTCCGACACCTTGATTTGGCGATACATCTTCTCCAAATCTGTAGTGAAGACGATCTTGTGTTTTCGCCACCGTAAAAGAATTTGCAATAAGTCATCTTGTAGTTTGGGACCGACCATCAAGACGTCGTTAAGTGATGGCCCATGTGTGGATTTTTGCGACGCATCAAAAACAACTCGGAGCTTAGTTGTCGTGCTTTCTTTAAAAACGGCATGATGGGGCAGGTAATACGTTTCAAAATGTGTTGTATTAAGAAAGTCATCCTTTAATTCTTTTGTAGATGCCGAGACTGGGACCATGTGGTTGAGTTGGCGGTATTCCTGTATGCATGCTGAATATTCATCGCGCAGTTGAGGGGATTTTTGAAATCTGGCTTCCAGTAAGTTGAATCGTCGTAGTGCTGTGGTTCGCGATGCGCCGAACTGAGGACGCTGTCCATTCACAAACGGTAAACGTACTATGTACCGTCCGTCCGATGCCCTTCTTACAGTGTCCTTGTAGAACTGCTCGCACTTCATTTCTTCTTCGGTTAGATGTCGTTCTTCTCGAGTTTCTTCTAATTCCCAAAAACGCCGGATGCTGTGTTCTAACTCAGTATGGCTATGGCAGCTTACTAATGTCCTTGTTTGAGGTGTTGGTAACTCTCCTGATAAAATCCATCCTAGGGTTGTGTTCTGCGCGACGAAGCTTCCATTGTTACTCTTCCGAATGCCGTCAAGTAAAATTCGACCATATACATCCGCACCAAGCAAGACTTGTATTTTATTGGGCTCAAAACATTGAGGATCGGCCAAACACAAATTTTTCAAATTTATCGAATCGTCGGGCAATTTCATACTTCGAGTAGGGAGTACTCTGGTAATCGATTTCAAAACTAATGCTGATGTCCTCATTATGTTACTGCCATGTCTAGATTTCAGCATGAATTGTACTGACGCTCTTGAAGTACCGGCCTTGGAATTTTCAACACCAAAAATGTTGACTGTAGTTGATGATTTCCTAAGTTTCAGCAGCTGCACAATCTGTTCCGAAATAAACGACACTTGGGAGCCTTGATCCACTAATGCCCGTGCTGTAACTTCTTGCCCTGATGGCGCACAGATTCTAATTAACGCTGTGGCTAGAAGCACTTCCCTTGGTGTTGCAGACTCGTGGACGTAAAAGGACTTAGCATCTTCTAAGGCCGATGATGTGGTTGCGGGATCCTCAGTGACCTCCGTCGACATGAACGCCTTTCCTTTACTTACAGCAAAATTCGCGATAACCGTGTCGCTATGGAGCAAAGTGTGATGACGGTGGTTACAGCGTAAACAGTTGTGTACACTAGGGCATGACCTAGCCTTGTGCCCAAAACCTAAACAATTTGAACACAAGCCTCTTTTTTGTACTACGTCCCTTTTGCCTTCAAAATTTAAGTTTAAAAATTGTTCGCACGACCTTATAGTATGATTGCCTGAACAGAGTGCACACTTGATGTCAGAAGTGATATGATGAATGTGTCTTGTGGTGTTAAGTTGCCGCGGGGTTCCCGTCGACCTAATGCTTCTAGAATCGCTACCTAATGCTTCTAGGGCTCTAAAATGCCCCTCTAAGAAACTGCGTAAATCTTCGTAGGTTGGAAATTCGATTTTGCTACCGATATTTTGTTCCCAAAGACGTTTCGTTTCGTTCGGCAATCGTTCACTTACAAGGAACGAAATCACCATATCCCACTTGTCCACTTCAATATTTAAATTCCGTAGGGCTTGCAAACATTCGTTGGTGGTGTCCAATAGCTTGCGGATGCTTGACGCCGAATCATTGCTGCACACAGGTTGTGACAATAATGTTTTGAGTTGCGACTTAATCAAAAGGCGTTTGTTGTTATACCGATCATTCAATGTTTTCCAAGCGGGTATATAGTTGACCTCGGTAATGTTGAAGTGCCTAAGGAGCTGCTCAGCTTCACCATGCAATGTCGATTTCAAATAATGGAGCTTTTGCACGTTGGAAATCCTCTGGTTTTCGTGAATTAGGGTAACGAATAAATCGCGGAACGACATCCACTCATTGTAACTTCCACTAAATTTAGGCAAGTTGACTCTTGGGAGTTTCACTTCTTCGTGTTCACTATGCGCGATTTTTTCCGCTGGACTCACTTTCGGCGAAATTGGTTCAGGGTACATTTCTTCCATTTCTTCTTCTATTTCGGACTTTCCGAGCAAAAAACGTTCCTGCGCTTCATCGTATACATCCTCTTCAAAATATTTCGTGACTTCCTTCGGTAATTCTTCGGTGGATTCCTTTAATACGATAATTTTGCGATGGGTTTTCCGAAACTCCATCCAGTAATCGGCAAGCGTCTGTAACCGATTATTCAAATATGCCTTGCTTTTCCTTGATTTTGAATCCTTTTTGTAATTTTTAATTTGTTTTTTTATTTTGTCGAACGTGGCTTCTTGCTCGACAATTAGCACTTCTATTTGCTTTACGCTCATGCTTGCGTACACTTTATATAAAGGCACAAATAAAAAATGGAGTACTCACCGAAATAATCAATTCGTAGTGATCCTCTCCGGTGATTCCTTGTTGTTTCACGTGGTCGAGATGGGCTGGGAAATATCCCTGCACTATCGCAATAACTTCGTCCACTAATTAATTAGCACTAATTTAAGCTTTATTCACTAATTGTCCACGTTTTAAAAGTTATCAATATATAACCCGCTACCGTTCTTTGTCCACCACTTTGCAAATTAACCGGCACTTTGTCTTCCAAAACTTTCTTATTTCTCCGCACGAATATCTCACAAATTAAAACAAAATCCGGCTCGAAGGACCAAAAAATATGTTCATCAAATTCAAATGGATGCTTTCAAATTCACAAAAGGTTCAAGAAATATTCGTGCAACTCAAATTAATTTCGCGTAAATTGCAGTATTAAAAAACTCACGTACACCAAAAAACGTTAATTTTATTAAATATGAAAATTCAACTTTATTACATAGTACATTTATTCGGCGTTAAAACTAAATTCTAATTAGATTCCTTGCGGTATTCGCTACAATTTCGTCGCGATCAAATTCAAAAGTTACAAATTCAAAAATCAAAATTCAAAATTCAAGAGACAAGAAAAATCTGTTGCTTACTTATATAGCAAAAGTCTACGTGACTACAGCACTTTGACCGCAATTTTCACAAATCAGTTATTACCGCTGCATCGGTTTTCTTGTTTACTCCACCCACATCTTTCCCCTTACATATTAAATTCGAGTTCGAATTGTTTCATTTCAAATGTCAAATTGTTTCTATTTCAAATGTCAAATTGTATCCATTTCAAACGTCAAATTGTGATGTGGGTGCAGTAAATAAATGTTGTTTGTTTAGTGATGTTTTGTGATTGTTTACAAAGGTGAGTGAATTAAATATAATTATTTGTTAAAATATATAATATATATATATAAAATTTGTTCTTATATGTTTATTGTTTTTCGAAACTAATTTTTAATACTAATTCATATTATTTCTTGAATGAACCTAACCTAAAATCTTATATGTTAAAATTTTATACACTATTTAATAACTAAATTGGTTTTCTGTATTTTAGCTGCTATTGGTGCCCATTGTTTGGTTTGAGAAGGACGTGTCGTCAGGAAACCTCGCAGGGAAGTATTTTGTATTTACAATTTCACTGATGGCGATTGTGTTCTTATGAACTTTTTAGGTGGATGTCCAACATATTCCCGGGCCTTGGGTCCTGTGGATCCAAAACTAATCTACAAATAGTACGTTTTAAGTTTTGCTACAACAAAAATAAAATTGCGTGGGAATTTAAGGACCATTAGGACAGGAATTATGCTAGGATGGAAAATGGCTTATGGTATGTTATTTTAACTTGGTGGTGTTTGTGCTGTCCACTTGTTCCATATCTGTGTTGTCTTCGCACGGTAGTAGGCACACCTTGGAAATTGGTCGCTTCAAGATCCTATCCTTAACTTTCAGTGTAACCACTCTAACAAGTTGATCCGTCCCTGGATGCGTTTCGGTTATCCTTCCAAGCATCCACTTCGTAGGAGGTAGCCTTTCTTCCTTAATTAGTACTAGTTGTCCTACCTCGAGATTTTTCCTTGTTTGTAGCCATTTAGGCCGTTGCTGGAGACGAGATAAATATTCTGAATGCCAGCGTTTCCAAAACGATTGGACTAAATGCGTTAAGTGATGCCATCGTGTAAGTGCAGTGGGTTTCTCATCTAGGATTGATGGCTCTGGTAATGCCAACGGTGCTTCACCTAACAGAAAGTGGCCTGGTGTAAGTGCATTCAAGTCCTCTGGACCGTCTGTTAATGGTGTGATCGGCCTAGAATTTAGACAAGCTTCTATCTGGGTCGCGATTGTGGCCATTTCCTCGTACGTTAAAATTGCATCGTTTATTATTCGTTTTAGGTGATATTTCGTAGATTTCACCGCTGCCTCCCACAATCCTCCGAAATTGGGCGCTGATGGTGGTATGAAGTGCCATTCTATTCTCAATGCTGTGGCCTTTGGTGGCATTTCCACATTCAATTGTTTCAGATGTTGTTCGAAATCATGACTTAATAATTTGTTCGTCCCGACAAAATTGGTTCCGTTGTCTGAGTATATGTGCAGGCAAAGGCCTCTGCGACTAATAAACCTCTTTAAGGCTGCGTAGAATGCTTCGGACGTCAAATCAGAGACAACTTCTATGTGGACTGCCTTGACAACGAGGCAAACAAATATGGCTAGGTAACCCTTGAATGTTTTTTGTCCTCTGCCTCTGGATACCTTCAAATTAAACGGACCACAGAAATCCACGCCAACGTGAGTGAAAGGTCGCGACATTCGTGTTCTGGGAGACGGCAGATTTCCCATCAATTGGGATTCAGTAGTCTAGGGGTAAGGCGCCTGACTACTATCCCAGAGGTCCCGGGTTCGAATCCCGGCCAGCCCACGGTCCTTCGCCTTTTCCACTTTCCCACCTACATAATTTTCCTTCTTTCTTCTTCCCTCTTTACATTCCTGATTCCTTCAGTCATAGCCTTCCTTAGCCTTTCCCCGCTCCACCAAAGCGCATGCCATCGGTTGGTTGATGAGATTCAACTCGTTTCAGGAGGCATAACACTCCAGCGAGTTGTTTTCTCGATGCCCCGATGTCAAAATCGTGATAGTAATGGTTGGGACTAGGTGGACTAAAAATATTGCGGGAAGGTTGTGGCAGTTCCTTCCTCCCCGACTAGAGCTGCTGTTCGACATTGCACTCTATAAGAAGAAAATAGATTGTCAACAGTATAAAGGAAGGGCCTTTCCTGAGACTCTAGTCTTTCACATAAAAAAAAAAAAAAAAAAAAAAAAAGGTTTAGCCTTATGTCGGAAGCATTTCATGCATCGGTGCACCACCCCTTTTATGCAGCTCCTCAACTTGAGAATCCAGAATCGATTCCTTAACCAGGTCATCATCAATTGGGGGCCGCCGTGAAGAGTTCGTTCATGCGATTCTAATATTATGAGTTTGGTTAATGGATGATCGGAACTCAATATCATGGGGTGTTTTTTGAACCACGACAAATCTGCGTGATGTAGTCGTCCTCCGACACGCAAGACTCCTTCGTCGTCGAGAAATGGCGTCAAACTGCTTAACCTGCCATTCTTTACCTCTTTTCCTGACCTGCAGGTCAACAATTCATCTGCGAATTCGTCCGCTTGTGCGTCTTTTATCCAATGTGTGAGTGCCGAATTCAGTTCTGCCGTAGTCAACCAAATCGATGACTCCTTTTTTAATGCCTTGCAGTTGTTGATAAATCTGAAGCAATAAGCTGACACTCGCAACAATCGTGTTAAGCTTGAATACTTTGCCACTAGTTTGGTTTCTCCTGCTTTGAGGGTTACTGCCAAATAAATTTTCACGCTCGCTCTTTCTTCCAAATTGGTTTTGTCGACTTGAATCGGGGTCGGCCAATGTTCTTTAGATTTTTTAAGCCAGTTTGGACCATGCCACCACAGTGTGTGCGAGATGAGTTCCGTTGGTGCTATGCCACGTGATGCACAGTCCGCAGGATTTTCCTTTGAAGACACGTACTTCCAAGAGGAGCAGTCGATAGTTTCTTGGATTTCGGCCACTCTATTTGCCACAAAAGTCTTCCATCTTGAAGGATGTGCCTTTATCCAAGCTAGTGTTATGGTGGAATCGCACCAAAGTGTTAAACGAATGTTACTGCCTTTCAAGGCCATTTTTATTGCTTTAAATAGACGCACTAACAAAACGGCTCCACATAATTCAAGTCGTGCCAATGTTACCGGTTTGATGGGAGCGACCTTGGTTTTTGATGTTAGCAAGTGAGTATGAATGTGACCAAATTTATCGACCGACCGGACATAAAACACTGCTGCGTATGCCCGATTTGAGGCGTCACAAAATCCGTGCAATTCAATTTCATCGGTAAGGGTGTGCAGCCATCTGGGAATTTTGATATCTTCAATGTGTTTCAAATCTTTCCGAAAGTCGTTCCAAGCTTGTGTAAAATCCTCAGATAATCTGTCATCCCAATCCAAGCCGCTTAACCAAACACTCTGCATGATAATCTTGGCTCGTATCATGATGGGTGAGAGAAGCCCCAGAGGGTCGAATAATTTGGATATTTGCGACAAGAGGTCTCGTTTCGTGATCAATTCAGAATTAGCAAGATATGTGTTCATTTTGTACATAAAGGTGTCTGTCTTGGGGCACCAAAGGACGCCTAATGTTTTAATTCCATCTTCGAAGTCGAAATTGCGGATCTTACTAAGCTCTTGGTCCGCCAGTGGAATTGCCTTGATTAATTCTGGATCATTGGTGGTCCATTTTCGCAAATTGAATCCGCCTAACTGCATCAAACGTATCAATTGATATTGAAGTTGTGTTGCTTCTTCAACCGTACTTGCTCCTGTCAGAAGGTCGTCGACGTAGAAATCCGACTTAACTATCTCCGATGCTCTTGGGAAGTTTTGATATTCATCATCAGCCAGCTGATGCAGTGTTCTTATCGCCAAATATGGAGCACAAGACGTGCCAAAGGTGACTGTGTGTAAGCAGAAGTCTTGTATCTTTTCGACTGGCGATGGTCTCCACAACACTCGTTGAAAATCGACATCCTCTTCCGACACCTTGATTTGGCGATACATCTTCTCCAAATCTGTAGTGAAGACGATCTTGTGTTTTCGCCACCGTAAAAGAATTTGCAATAAGTCATCTTGTAGTTTGGGACCGACCATCAAGACGTCGTTAAGTGATGGCCCATGTGTGGATTTTTGCGACGCATCAAAAACAACTCGGAGCTTAGTTGTCGTGCTTTCTTTAAAAACGGCATGATGGGGCAGGTAATACGTTTCAAAATGTGTTGTATTAAGAAAGTCATCCTTTAATTCTTTTGTAGATGCCGAGACTGGGACCATGTGGTTGAGTTGGCGGTATTCCTGTATGCATGCTGAATATTCATCGCGCAGTTGAGGGGATTTTTGAAATCTGGCTTCCAGTAAGTTGAATCGTCGTAGTGCTGTGGTTCGCGATGCGCCGAACTGAGGACGCTGTCCATTCACAAACGGTAAACGTACTATGTACCGTCCGTCCGATGCCCTTCTTACAGTGTCCTTGTAGAACTGCTCGCACTTCATTTCTTCTTCGGTTAGATGTCGTTCTTCTCGAGTTTCTTCTAATTCCCAAAAACGCCGGATGCTGTGTTCTAACTCAGTATGGCTATGGCAGCTTACTAATGTCCTTGTTTGAGGTGTTGGTAACTCTCCTGATAAAATCCATCCTAGGGTTGTGTTCTGCGCGACGAAGCTTCCATTGTTACTCTTCCGAATGCCGTCAAGTAAAATTCGACCATATACATCCGCACCAAGCAAGACTTGTATTTTATTGGGCTCAAAACATTGAGGATCGGCCAAACACAAATTTTTCAAATTTATCGAATCGTCGGGCAATTTCATACTTCGAGTAGGGAGTACTCTGGTAATCGATTTCAAAACTAATGCTGATGTCCTCATTATGTTACTGCCATGTCTAGATTTCAGCATGAATTGTACTGACGCTCTTGAAGTACCGGCCTTGGAATTTTCAACACCAAAAATGTTGACTGTAGTTGATGATTTCCTAAGTTTCAGCAGCTGCACAATCTGTTCCGAAATAAACGACACTTGGGAGCCTTGATCCACTAATGCCCGTGCTGTAACTTCTTGCCCTGATGGCGCACAGATTCTAATTAACGCTGTGGCTAGAAGCACTTCCCTTGGTGTTGCAGACTCGTGGACGTAAAAGGACTTAGCATCTTCTAAGGCCGATGATGTGGTTGCGGGATCCTCAGTGACCTCCGTCGACATGAACGCCTTTCCTTTACTTACAGCAAAATTCGCGATAACCGTGTCGCTATGGAGCAAAGTGTGATGACGGTGGTTACAGCGTAAACAGTTGTGTACACTAGGGCATGACCTAGCCTTGTGCCCAAAACCTAAACAATTTGAACACAAACCTCTTTTTTGTACTACGTCCCTTTTGCCTTCAAAATTTAAGTTTAAAAATTGTTCGCACGACCTTATAGTATGATTGCCTGAACAGAGTGCACACTTGATGTCAGAAGTGATATGATGAATGTGTCTTGTGGTGTTAAGTTGCCGCGGGGTTCCCGTCGACCTAATGCTTCTAGAATCGCTACCTAATGCTTCTAGGGCTCTAAAATGCCCCTCTAAGAAACTGCGTAAATCTTCGTAGGTTGGAAATTCGATTTTGCTACCGATATTTTGTTCCCAAAGACGTTTCGTTTCGTTCGGCAATCGTTCACTTACAAGGAACGAAATCACCATATCCCACTTGTCCACTTCAATATTTAAATTCCGTAGGGCTTGCAAACATTCGTTGGTGGTGTCCAATAGCTTGCGGATGCTTGACGCCGAATCATTGCTGCACACAGGTTGTGACAATAATGTTTTGAGTTGCGACTTAATCAAAAGGCGTTTGTTGTTATACCGATCATTCAATGTTTTCCAAGCGGGTATATAGTTGACCTCGGTAATGTTGAAGTGCCTAAGGAGCTGCTCAGCTTCACCATGCAATGTCGATTTCAAATAATGGAGCTTTTGCACGTTGGAAATCCTCTGGTTTTCGTGAATTAGGGTAACGAATAAATCGCGGAACGACATCCACTCATTGTAACTTCCACTAAATTTAGGCAAGTTGACTCTTGGGAGTTTCACTTCTTCGTGTTCACTATGCGCGATTTTTTCCGCTGGACTCACTTTCGGCGAAATTGGTTCAGGGTACATTTCTTCCATTTCTTCTTCTATTTCGGACTTTCCGAGCAAAAAACATTCCTGCGCTTCATCGTATACATCCTCTTCAAAATATTTCGTGACTTCCTTCGGTAATTCTTCGGTGGATTCCTTTAATACGATAATTTTGCGATGGGTTTTCCGAAACTCCATCCAGTAATCGGCAAGCGTCTGTAACCGATTATTCAAATATGCCTTGCTTTTCCTTGATTTTGAATCCTTTTTGTAATTTTTAATTTGTTTTTTTATTTTGTCGAACGTGGCTTCTTGCTCGACAATTAGCACTTCTATTTGCTTTACGCTCATGCTTGCGTACACTTTATATAAAGGCACAAATAAAAAATGGAGTACTCACCGAAATAATCAATTCGTAGTGATCCTCTCCGGTGATTCCTTGTTGTTTCACGTGGTCGAGATGGGCTGGGAAATATCCCTGCACTATCGCAATAACTTCGTCCACTAATTAATTAGCACTAATTTAAGCTTTATTCACTAATTGTCCACGTTTTAAAAGTTATCAATATATAACCCGCTACCGTTCTTTGTCCACCACTTTGCAAATTAACCGGCACTTTGTCTTCCAAAACTTTCTTATTTCTCCGCACGAATATCTCACAAATTAAAACAAAATCCGGCTCGAAGGACCAAAAAATATGTTCATCAAATTCAAATGGATGCTTTCAAATTCACAAAAGGTTCAAGAAATATTCGTGCAACTCAAATTAATTTCGCGTAAATTGCAGTATTAAAAAACTCACGTACACCAAAAAACGTTAATTTTATTAAATATGAAAATTCAACTTTATTACATAGTACATTTATTCGGCGTTAAAACTAAATTCTAATTAGATTCCTTGCGGTATTCGCTACAATTTCGTCGCGATCAAATTCAAAAGTTACAAATTCAAAAATCAAAATTCAAAATTCAAGAGACAAGAAAAATCTGTTGCTTACTTATATAGCAAAAGTCTACGTGACTACAGCACTTTGACCGCAATTTTCACAAATCAGTTATTACCGCTGCATCGGTTTTCTTGTTTACTCCACCCACATCTTTCCCCTTACATATTAAATTCGAGTTCGAATTGTTTCATTTCAAATGTCAAATTGTTTCTATTTCAAATGTCAAATTGTATCCATTTCAAACGTCAAATTGTGATGTGGGTGCAGTAAATAAATGCTGTTTGTTTAGTGATGTTTTGTGATTGTTTACAAAGGTGAGTGAATTAAATATAATTATTTGTTAAAATATATAATATATATATATATATATATATATATATATATATATATATATATATATATATACCTATATATATATATATATATATATATATATATAAAATTTGTTCTTATATATTTATTGTTTTTCGAAACTAATTTTTAATACTAATTCATATTATTTCTTGAATGAACCTAACCTAAAATCTTATATGTTAAAATTTTATACACTATTTAATAACTAAATTGGTTTTCTGTATTTTAGCTGCTGTTGGTGCCCATTGTTTGGTTTGAGAAGGACGTGTCGTCAGGAAACCTCGCAGGGAAGTATTTTGTATTTACAATTTCACTGATGGCGATTGTGTTCTTATGAACTTTTTAGGTGGATGTCCAACACATCGAAAATAACTTAAATTCACTTAATTCATCGAAATTGAGTTACATTCATTGAATACATCGAAAATAACCTAAATTCACTTAATTCATCGAAATTAAGTTACATTAATCGAATACATCGAAAATAACCTAAATTCACTTAGTTCATCGAAATTAAGTTACATTCATCGAATACATCGAAAATAACTTAAATTCACTTAATTCATCGAAATTGAGTTACATTCATTGAATACATCGAAAATAACCTAAATTCTCTTAATTCATCGAAATTAAGTTACATTCATCGAATACATCGAAAATAACTTAAATTCACTTAATTCGTCGAAATTAAGTTACATTCATCGAATACATCGAAAATAACCTAAATTCACTTAATTCATCGAAATTAAGCTACATTCATCGTTTACATCGAAAATAACTTAAATTCACTTAATTCGTCGAAATTAAGTTACATTCATTGAATATATCGAAAATAACCTAAATTCACTTAATTCATCGAAATTAAGTTACATTCATCGAATACATCGAAAATAACTTAAATTCACTTAATTCATCGAAATTGAGTTGCATTCATCGAAAATAACTTAAATTCACTTAATTCATCGAAATTAAGTTACATTAATCGAATACATCGAAAATAACTTAAATTCACTTAATTCATCGAAATTAAGCTACATTCATCAATTACATCGAAAATAACTTAAATTCACTTAATTCGTCGAAATTAAGTTACATTAATCGAATACATCGAAAATAATTTAAATTCACTTAATTCATCGAAATTAAGTTACATTCATCGAATACATCGAAAATAACTTAAATTCACTTAATTCATCGAAATTGAGTTACATTCATTGAATACATCGAAAATAACCTAAATTCACTTAATTCATCGAAATTAATTTACATTCATCGAATACATCAAAAATAACTTAAATTCACTTAATTCATCGAAATTGAGTTACATTCATCGAATACATCGAAAATAACCTAAATTCACTTAATTCATCGAAATTGAGTTACATTCATCGAATACATCGAAAATAACTTAAATTCACCTAATTCATCGAAATTAAGCTACATTCATCGAATACATCGAAAATAACCTAAATTCACTTAATTCATCGAAATTAAGTTACATTCATCGAATACATCGAAAATAACTTAAATTCACTTAATTCATCGAAATTAAGTTACATTCATCGAATACATCGAAAATAACTTAAATTCACAATTCATCGAAATTAAGCTGCATTCATCGAATACATCGAAAATAACTTAAATTCACTTAATTCATCGAAATTGAGTTAGATTCATCGTTTACATCGAAAATAACTTAAATTCACTTAATTCGTCGAAATTAAGTTACATTCATCGAATACATCGAAAATAACTTAAATTCACTTAATTCATCGAAATTGAGTTACATTCATCGAATACATCGAAAATAACTTAAATTAATTCGTCGAAATTAAGTTACATTCATCGAATACATCGAAAATAACCTAAATTCACTTAATTCATCGAAATTGAGTTACATTCATCGAATACATCGAAAATAGCTTAAATTCATTTAATTCATCGAAATTGAGTTACATTCATCGAGTACATCGAAAATAACCTCAATTCACTTAATTCATCGAAATTAAGTTACATTCATCGAATACATCGAAAATAACTTAAATTCACTTAATTCATCGAAATTGAGTTACATTCATCGAATACATCGAAAATAACCTAAATTCACTTAATTCATCGAAATTAAGCTATATTCATCGATTACATCGAAAATAACTTAAATTCACTTAATTCGTCGAAATTAAGTTACATTCACCGAATACATCGAAAATAACTTAAATTCACTTAATTCATCGAAATTGAGTTACATTCATCGAATACATCGAAAATAACTTATATTCACTTAATTCATCGAAATTAAGCTACATTCATCGATTACATCGAAAATAACTTAAATTCACTTAATTCATCGAAATTGAGTTACATTCATCGAATACATCGAAACTAACCTAAATTCACTTAATTCATCGAAATTGAGTTACATTCATCGAATACATCGAAAATAACCTAAATTCACTTAATTCATCGAAATTGAGATACATTCATTCATCGAGTACATCGAAAATAACCTAAATTCGCTTAATTCATCGAAATTAAGTTACATTAATCGAATACATCGAAAATAACTTAAATTCACTTAATTCAACGAAATTAAGCTACATTCATCAATTACATGGAAAATAACTGCCTGCCCATACCAACCTGAACTTAAAAAACATGACTGCCGTGAGTACATTTTAACATTTCAGACAGCTACGAATTTTCACTAATTGAGCATTTTGTTTCATAAAAACGCACCCCACGCTTTTCTTTAAGGAATGTGTGAGATTTTTTCCATTTTGATTTAAAAGTTTATATTGTTTAAAATCTTCTTATTTTTTACCTTTGAGTCGATTTTTTTAGTATTTATATTAATTTTGTGTTCACAACTGATCAATATATTAAGGTAAAGAAAAGAGTTTCTTAAATTTTTTTTTTTTTTTTTATTTATTTATTTGCCAAACAAGGCATACTTAAACCTACTACAGAATTATACAGTGCATTAATGACTAGGTACAAATTCGCTTAAGTCTATGCTTATTTATGGTAGTAATTGTGATGTTAGAAGGGATATAGTTTTTTGTTTAAAGGATGTTTTTTAATGTGAGGTGAGAAGCAAGCACTATGGCTGTTAAAAGTCATACAACATCTGTTGACGGGTTCGTTCTTTGCATATACGGTCCGATGAGGTTAAGCATTTTGGTATGCCTGTTGTGACGAACTTCGGTATTGAACTTGATTCTATCGGACAGGAACTGCACCTTAGCGTTATCGTTTAGGACGTCCAAAGTTAAGCACGAGATAAGCACTTTCATCCTATGTGACAGCGGCATGAGTTCTAACTTCTTGAGTCTGTCCGTGTAGGGCGGTAAGTTAAAAAAGTCGCGCGGGTCGTGTAGGTTTCTCAGAGCTTTCTTCTTCTTTCTTCTTTAAACTCCTTTAATACCTCATGGGACATAGGGCGGAAACAGTTGCCCTCCAGCGAACTCTGTTTTGCGCGACAGCTCTTAGCTCCGACCAGGATCTCCCAGTTGTTGCGGCTCCTTCTAGTATTGTTCTCCTCCGCGTTGTTCTAGGTCTTCCTACTCGACGGGAACCTTGCGGATTCCAGTCAAGGGCCTGTTTGGCTAGATTTTCGTTTTCGCGTCGCAAGGTGTGGCCGACTCAATCCCATTTCCTTCGCCTGATTTGGTCGTCTATCCTTTCTTGGCCGGCACGGCGCCATAGTTCTTCGTTTGAAATTCAATCTTGCCAGCGGATTTTTAGAATACAACGAAGGCATCTGTTGATGAAGACTTGTAGGCGCCCTGTGATGAATTGGGTGACTTTCCATGTTTCGCAACCATACAAAAGAACTGCCTTAACGTTGGAGTTGAAAGGTACAGGTGTTCCATGCTATTTCTAGGATTGCCTGAAGCGCATCTGCTATGAGGCTTGAGTCGGCTTTCAACAATTCTGGCGGGATGCCATCTTTTCCTGCTGCTTTACCATTGGCCATCGCATGAATTGCGGTTACTATTTCCGTCTTGGATGGGGCCCGAGTGGCGATTCTTATTGGCTGTGCATTGTTGCTGTTTTCCTGAGGTTCCTGTGTAAGTGTACCATTCAGGGCGGCGAAGAAGTAATCTCTCCATCTTTGGAGTTGCTCCTCGTCGCTGCACAGCAGCCTTCCATCCGCACTCTTAACGGCATGCTTTTTAGTAGAGTGCTTTCCCGAGAGCTTTTTTTTTTGTGATACGATGAAGCTTAGGAGTCACCCTTTGTACTACTAGTCCGTCATGTCGTTCGAGTAATGGTGCAATGTATAGTAGTAAGCTTGATCTGAAGGATAGAATAGAAAGGATAGGTTAGGGGTCTGGGGGGTGCATGAGTAGGTGTCGATGAACCTTGCGTTTGAACTCAGAGATGTTATATGAGCTTGGAAACACCGACTGCGGAAGAGAGTTCCATAACCGAGTTGTCCTATTTATAAACGAACAGCTAAACCGTAATGTGCGTGAAGGGGAGGGCTGCAGGGTGAAGGGGTGAGCCGAGTTGGCTAGTCTTGTGTTGCGGGAAAAAAGTTGCCGTGTAGGCAGGAGGTTCTTTTTTTCAGTTCAGTACAGCATTCGCTGTAATAATAGCGATAAAACTTGCTGAGTGCAGCTACGTTCCTACGGTGGCTAAAGGGTCGATGGAGGAGCAAAGAGTGCTATCACCAATGAGTTTGATGGCGCGATTTTGCACCTTATCCAGCCAAGCCAAGGTGGTTTTAGGAGCGCCCGCCCAGATATACGAGTTGTATTCAAGGTGGGGTCGAATGTAGGACTTGTAGATTGTGGCTAGAGCAGCTGGCTGAAGGAGGAACTTGCATCTCTTAAGGAATCCTAGGCATTGATACGCTTGTTTGGCAATTTGGAATATGTGACCATTCCATTGCATATCATTAGATAGAGTCATTCCCAGGATGCTAAGAGATGGATCAGGTGTTAGGCTATCCCCGTCCACTGAAATAGAGGGAAAGTCGGTACAGGTTTTGGTGGAGATAAGGCAATACTTTGTTTTTGATGCGTTAAATTCGACCCGATTCTTGCGGCCCCAGTCAAGAATGAGCTCGAAGTCTGCGTTAAGAGAGCTGGACATGAGTTCGCGGTCTCAGAGACAAGGTCTGGCACTTGCTTGTCTAGCGTTGGCGTAAAAGTAACGCAGAGTACTGTCGTCGGCGAAACTGTGGAGTGGGTTGGAGGGGATTGAAAGCAGATCGTTAATAAATATTAGAAAGAGAGCAGGTGAGAGGATCGATCCTTGGGGAACGCCGGCCGAGATGGAGTGTGGGTTGGATTCGACGCAATCCAATACTACCTTGATTGAACGGCTGGAAAGAAAGCTCTCAATCCAGTTCATAAGAACTGAATCGATACCAATAGCTTGGAGTTTGGACAGCAGAACGGGATGCCATACTCTGTCAAAAGCCTTGGAAATATCTAGAGCAACCAGACCAGACTCACCGGAACTATGGATGCTTCGGTGTAGATGCTCGCTCAAACACACAAGAAGGTCGCCAGTAGATCTTTTCGGTCTAAAGCCGTAGTGCCTGTCTTGTATGATTTGGTTAGATTCTAAATATTGCATCAGCTTTCTATTAATTATTGTCTCCATGATTTTGGAGAGAACAGAAGCTATTGCTATTGGGCGGTAGTTTAAAGGGTATCAAACGAAAGGCCATCAAAAGTAAAGCAATAAGCTATGCCTTTAGATCCATGGCGACCTCCTCAGGAGGGCCGGTTACCATTCTCTTCAGAACACTTTCGACATGGGTATCAAATGAAAGGGTGTGATAAGTAAAACACCATAAGCAATACAATTTACTCAGAACATCATTAGGTTTATGGCGGCCTCCTCAGGAGGGTGGGCTACCATTCTCTTCAGAACCCTTTCGACATGGGTATCAAATGAAAGGGTATGATAAGTAAAACACCATAAGCAATACAATATACTCAGAACATCATTAGGTCCATGGCGACCTCCTCAGGAGAGTGGGTTACCATTCTCTTCAGAACCCTTTCGACATGGGTATCAAATGAAAGGGTATGATAAGTAAAACACCATAAGCAATACAATATACTCAGAACATCATTAGGTCCATGGCGACCTCCTCAGTAGGGCCGGTTACCATTCTCTTCAGAACCCTTTCGACATGGGTATCAAATGAAAGGGTATTACAAGTAAAACACCATAGCAATACAATATACTCAGAAAATCATTAGGTCCATGGCGGCCTCCTCAGGAGGGTGGGTTACCATTCTCTTCAGAACCCTTTCGACATGGGTATCAAATTAAAGGGTATGATAAGTAAAACACCATAAGCAATACAATATACTCAGAACATCATTAGGTCCATGGCAACCTCCTCAGGAGGGTGGGTTACCATTCTCTTCAGAACCCTTTCGACATGGGTATCAAATGAAAGGGTATGATAAGTAGAATACCATAAGCAATATAGTATACTCAATATTTCGTTTGGTCCATGGCGGCCATCTCAAGAGGACGGATTAACATTTCCTTCACAGCCTCCTCGACATGGGTATCAAACGAAAGGCCATCAAAAGTAAAGCAATAAGCTATGCCTTTAGATCCATGGCGACCTCCTCAGGAGGGCCGGTTGCCATTCTCTTCAGAACAATTTCGACATGGGTATCAAATGAAAGGGTGTGATAAGTAAAACACCATAAGCAATACAATTTACTCAGAACATCATTAGGTCCATGGCGGCCTCCTTAGGAGGGTGGGCTACCATTCTCTTCAGAACCCTTTCGACATGGGTATCAAATGAAAGCGTATGATAAGTAAAACACCATAAGCAATACAATATACTCAGAACATCATTAGGTCCATGGCGACCTCCTCAGGAGGGTGGGTTACCATTCTCTTCAGAACCCTTTCGACATGGGTATCAAATGAAAGGGTATGATAAGTAAAACACCATAAGCAATACAATATACTCAGAACATCATTAGGTCCATGGCGACCTCCTCAGTAGGGCCGGTTACCATTCTCTTCAGAACCCTTTCGACATGGGTATCAAATGAAAGGGTATTATAAGTAAAACACCATAGCAATACAATATACTCAGAAAATCATTAGGTCGATGGCGGCCTCCTCAGGAGGGTCGGTTACCATTCTCTTCAGAACCCTTTCGACATGGGTATTAAATGAAAGGGTATGATAAGTAGAATACCATAAGCAATATCGTATACTCAATATTTCGTTTGGTCCATGGCGGTCATCTCCAGAAGACGGGTTACCATTTTCTTCACAACCCCCTCTATATGGGTATCAAATGAAAGGGCATCATTAGACGAATGCAATAAGCCATGCCCTTAGATCCATGACAGACTCCTCAGGAGGGCGGGTTACCATTCTCTTCGGAACCCTTTCGACATGGGAATCAAATGAAAGGGTCTCGACATGGGTATCGAATGAAAGGGAATCATAAGTCGAATGCAATAAGCTATGTCTTTAGATCCATGGCGGCCTCCTCAGGAGGGTGGGTTACCATTCTCTTCAGAACCCTTTCGACATGGGTATCAAATGAAAGGGTATGATAAGTAGAATACCATAAGCAATATAGTATACTCAATATTTCGTTTGGTCCATGGCGGCCATCTCAAGAGGACGGATTAACATTTCCTTCACAGCCTCCTCGACATGGGTATCAAACGAAAGGCCATCAAAAGTAAAGCAATAAGCTATGCCTTTAGATCCATGGCGACCTCCTCAGGAGGGCCGGTTACCATTCTCTTCAGAACACTTGCGACATGGGTATCAAATGAAAGGGTGTGATAAGTAAAGCACCATAAGCAATACAATTTACTCAGAACATCATTAGGTCCATGGCGGCCTCCTCAGGAGGGTGGGCTACCATTCTCTTCAGAACCCTTTCGACATGGGTATCAAATTAAAGGGTATGATAAGCAAAACACCATAAGCAATACAATATACTCAGAACATCATTAGGTCCATGGCGACCTCCTCAGGAGGGTGGGTTACCATTCTCTTCAGAACCCTTTCGACATGGGTATCAAATGAAAGGGTATGATAAGTAGAATACCATAAGCAATATAGTGTACTCAATATTTCGTTTGGTCCAAGGTGGCCATCTCAAAAGGACGGATTAACATTTCCTTCACAACCCCCTCGACATGGGTATCAAACGAAAGGCCATCAAAAGTAATGCAATAAGCTATGTCTTTAGATCCATGCCGACCTCCTCAGGAGGGTGGGTTACCATTCTCTTCAGAACACTTTCGACATGGGTATCAAATGAAAGGGTATGATAAGTAAAACACCATAAGCAATACAATTTACTCAGAACATCATTAGGTCCATGGCGGCCTCCTCAGGAGGGTGGGTTACCATTCTCTTCAGAACCCTTTCGACATGGGTATTAAATGAAAGGGTATGATAAGTAGAATACCATAAGCAATATAGTATACTCAATGTTTCGTTTGGTCCATGGCGGCCATCTCAAGAGGACGTATTAACATTTTCTTCACAACCCCATGTTTTTATATGAAGAAAGCAGTTAAATACAATCAAAAGTCAGCTAAGCGCTTTTCAGTAAAAGAGTAGTTGCGAGCACTCACGAGTGAAAATAGTAAAAATGATCAAAAAAGAGATGCAGCTATTATTGAAATAAAAATCATATAAAATTAATTTAGCTTACTTCTTCATTTTAATTTTCAGGAATTTCAAAATTAAAAAGATTGGTATATTATTAGTAGGTTTAGGTCACAATTTTCCACATGTATCCGTCATAATATCATGACCATGTTAAAAAGTGATTGCAAAATGTCGCACACAAGACTAAAAAGCAGATAATAATTATTAGATAAAAAAAACTTTTTAATATAACACGTTTTTATAACGAACTAAAAAGTATAAAATAATGGCACTAGCCCCATACAGATTTAGAACCTCAAACATATTCCTAACACCATACAGATAGTCCTGAAAATTTGTGATTGTGAATTTGTAATAGCTATGAAAATATTTGTAAGATTTTAAACGAAAAAACGTGGGGCGCCTACATGATTGATGCGAATGATTTCTCAACCCAGCTACTCTACCCTCTTTACTATTGTCTATAGCATGCGCCCCACGTTTTTTCGTTTAAAATCTTACAAATATTTTCATAGCTATTACAAATTCACAATCACAAATTTTCAGGACTATCTGTATGGTGTTAGGAATATGTTTGAGGTTCTAAATCTGTATGGGGCTAGTGCCATTATTTTATACTTTTTAGTTCGTTATAAAAACGTGTTATATTAAAAAGTTTTTTTTTATCTAATAATTTTTTTAATGCATTTTATTATAAAATGGCAAAAAAGAAATTTACCTATGGGGCATAAAAAAGACTGTGTTGTAGGTATTTAAAACTAATTATTGTAATAAAATCAAACAAAAACAGTCAACAATAAAAAAATTTTGTCTCTATTTAGCAACTCAATGTGACGGTTAATTTAAGCTTTTGGAGGTACTTCAAGTTTATTTTTTAGTGAAATGTTTATATTTATCCCAGAGGAATTTAACATAGGATTAAAAACTATAAAATTCCGGAGCCGGAGGAAAAACAGGAGCCAAAGTAAAAGTAAAGTATTAAATTAATTTCTGGGAAAGCTTTTACTTACATAAAGTTTTTGGTCAGATAAAATTTAAATTAAAACATGCTGAGGGTTCAAGCTGGAAATATTGATGATAGATATTTTAGGCGGAAACGCGGAAGGAGAATTTTTTATTACTTTCTAATGATGTAATATACATAGTTTAAACTTTCAGGTTGTGAAGCAGGTGGTATTAAATATGCAAAAATAGGTTTTACAGAAAAGAGACGAAAGAATTTTGGTCCAAAACTTCCCTGAATGACAACCGTTTCATTCTCTTGTTAACAAGAAAAGTTCCTTCTCCATGAGAAGGTGTTACACACCCATTCAGGCTCTTGTATCATAAAATGCGAATACGGGAAAACCCTGACGACCAGATTCTTGAGTCATCTTCATTCTTATATGAGCAAATTTATTTGCTGAGTGTAGTCATAAAGAATAAAGGGTTTAAAAACTACCTGGTGGGTTTCTCGCCCTTCTCTGTTTTAAAGAAGTATTTACGAGAGGTAATCAACCATTTCGCTTTATTTATATTGCCTGTGTGAAATATTGTCTCAATTGATCAAGTGCTGTTGAATAGAAATGTCTTTCGAGGAGCGGTTAACAGAGGAAGTAAGGTGAAAACCCTTTCTATACGATTTAAGTGATTCAAAATACAAGAACCAAGGAGAAGGAGATCTCAGAAAAATTGGGGAAAGATGGTAAGTTTTATAAATAAAAAAAAATCAGGATTTTATATATTAAATTCAATTTCAGAATGCACTTGTAGAACAAAGTGGAAAAATTTACGAGATCAGTTCCGTAAATTGAATAGAAAGTTAAATTCGCAGCCATCGGGTAGTTCAGCGAATATTTTTCAACCGAAATGGCAGTACTACGAGGTACTATCTTTTCTTAAAGAAAGTGGATATCGCAATCCGTAAGTTAAAATTTTGTTGGTTATATTATATGTATTTACAAATTTCTTTATTGCAGGACTATAAGCAGTTTGACAGGTCCAGAAATATCTACGGAGGACGAGTCTTTTGCTTTAATTGAAGTGGATGATGAATTATATAGTGGACCATCTACATCGTGTGCTGCACCAATACCAACCACCTCTACTGCACCATCCTTAGGGATATCTGTAACTGGATTGGATGACGACCCTCTACATCGTGCGCTGTGCCAAAACAAACCACATCTACTGCATCTTCTTTTGGGATTTCTATAATTGAAGATATAGAAATACACAACGAAAAGAATAGTGGATCGTCTACATCATATGGTGGACCAAAACCATACATATCATCGAACTCTAATGCATTGTCATTTACATCGAAACGGTTTGCGAAACAGTGCGAGACAACGCGAAAAAGACATTGCAGCGAACGATCGGAAAAAAGTAGTGGATCCGCTCCATCATGCGCTGCACCAAACATTAATACATCATCCACATCTATTGCATCGTTCACCACATCAAAACGGTATGCGGAACAGCGTGGGCGAAAGAAGAGTTTAAGCGAAAGGGCCTCTCTAACAGAAGAGTTCCTCAATTTTGTGAATTCAGCGAACGAGAATATGCCTACGAAGGTGTCTCCAAGGGAGAAGTTATACAAGGCGTACGGCTCGAAAGTAGACTCAGCCAACTTAACCGAATTAGAGAAACAGGAAGTGGATGAAGCAGTAAATAAAATAATTTTTGAAAAATGTCGCTTGAAATAAAAAATGTTAAAAATTAATTTTTTTGTATTTTGTTTTCCTTCATATCTTGTAAAATATGCTACAGTGAATGTTAAAAGTAAGGATGCATTATATTTTCATGCAAATGTCATACAAGCTTTATTATGTATGTACCTTAGTAGCACGCTATGTGCAAATTTTGTGCAAATTTCATGCAAAACATTTGCACAAAAATTGTTCAAATCTAACTCCGCAATATCCAGAATTATTTGTGCAAATTTTTTATATGTACATTTTGTTTTATATAGCGTATTCTCTTTTCCGGAATATAAAAAAACGAAGAAATAATAAAATCTGCGCCAAATATTTAACCAAGTGGATAAGATTGATGAATAAACTTTTTTACTGTCTGCAGTCCCGAAAAGGGGGTTCCTCCGATGTTTCTACGTACGTGCGTAATTGGTTATATATTTTTGAATATGTCGGAAATCACCCCCTCCACATTTATTGTAGTTATTGAAGCCCCCTATATTAGCTTCCTTTTAAGTTTTTGAAGAGATTATCAAAAAACTGCTTTGCTGTGAAAAGTAAGCACATTAACTTGCCCAAAAAACCATAAACCCAATTACAGCAAGATAAAATACAATAAAAACAAAATTAGGATAAATGGAAAACCATAAAACCACCACTGAGTTTTTAAATTCTTAGTAAACAATAAAATAATCAATCACATAATCCAATTTGTAATGAAAAAGTCAAAAGTTCCAAGTAAAAGGAGGTTTTTTACAAATTAAATAATAAAAAAGATTTATTTATACTTAATATTTAGTTTACATTCATTAAATAATTTTTTAATCTATTCCTAATGCACATAGCATCATTCGTTGCTCGGTTCGCTCTACGAAATCTGGCTGAAGTAAGGCGTATGCTGTCTTCTCTCCCTTGATCGATATTGGTTTCGCCATCTCCTTCTTGGTCCAAATTTTGCGGCGTTAAATATGATTGATCACCGTGCTCTCTTAAAAAATTATGGAGAACTGTAGTTGCTAAAATTACTTTTTCAGCATTTTGAGGCATCATGTTAATGGTGGTGCCTAAAATTCTCCACCTGTTGGTTAAAATTCCAAAAACATTCTCAATCATGCGACGATCACTTGAGAGTCTGTGGTTGAAATTTTCCTTTTCCTCCTCAAGGTTTCTTCCAGGATATGGTCGCATCAGATTCCGCTTTCCAGGAACATGGCTTGGGGGTGGAATAGGTAAAGTCCCATTGAGGAGTTTCCGTCCAAATTCGCATTCTGAAAATATTCCTCCGTCACTTTCGCTGCCGTATGCCCCGACTTCCACTGCCGTTAATGAATAATTGGCGTCACAAGCTGCAAGCATAACGATGCTGAACCGGCCCTTGTAGTTATGTATAATATACGGACCCACTGTTGCTCGGGCACTTTATATGCACATGCTTTCCATCTATAGCTCCAATGCAATTTGGTAATTTCGATTTGCTTTCAAAATCAACTGCAATTTTTTTAAATTCGGAAATAGATGGAAAAGCAAGGTAAACTCCATGTAATTTCTGCCATAACAAGCCACATGTCTCCAACACAATTTCGCGCACCGTTGATACTCCCAATTTAAACGCCATCGCCAATACTTGAAGGGAGCACCCATGAGCTAAATACCTGCAAAAGAATAATATTATTATACTTAATAAACTTGTATATCACAAAACTACTTACATTAGAGTTAACCCAAGACGTTCTTCTGGGGAAATAGACTTCCGTGGAGACTGTTTTGTTAATCCTTCTTCTAGCAATGTTAGAAGCAACTTGAATTGTTTGCAGTCCATCCTCGTAGCTAAAGAAAAGTGTTCCGGATCTTGACTTCTCATTGCGCGAAATATTTTCTCATAAAACCCCAGCTGCTTTCGCGTCCTATTAATAGGTCTTACCCACCATCTTCTTCTGTTCATAATTTCTCTTTGGAAACTATATGCCATGAACACATTATACACAATTTGGCACCTTTGAAGTTCTTGTTCCATTATTGAAAATTTTTAAAAAACTACACAAACAATTACAATCACTAGCAACGTTTGAAATTTTAAAATCAACTGATATGAAATTTTTAAAACTAAGCTATTTAAGTGATTTTAGGCAAGTCCTATAAATGGGAAAAACAATTCCGAACAAACCCACCCTTTTATTTTAATTTTTCAGTTAATATTCGGTGAATGGAAAAACCATTAAGCAGCCCAATGTAAACAACAAATCGCCCATTGTTTACTTACAGGTAAACTTATATAATGTAATATCATAAATCAGGTCATGGAACTACCCTCTTTCAAAACAAACCCTTTAATTTTTAAATTCTAAATAATTTTGGGTACATGGGAAAATGCCATTATGCAGTTCAATGTAAAAAACAAACCGCCCATCTCCTACTTGAAGGTAAAATTACCTAATTTAGTACCATAAAACAAGTCATGGAACCACCCTCTTTCAAATAAAACCCTTTAGTTTTTAAATTTCAGGTAATTTTCTGTAAATGGCAAAATATTATCTAACACCTCAATTCTTCCTTTTTTAATTCCAAGTAAATTTTGCTTTATTTAAATATTGAAAAAAAAAAAACAATATACGAAAATATTGAAAATAGCTTAAATTTTTATTTCTAGGTAAGAGCACAGTTATAATTAAGGATCATGTGTTTTCACATAATAAATACATAATTAAAAAAGTACAAAATAAATTCATTAAATTATATTTACATTAAAAATTTCAAATTCATTTATTTAAATTCCATCGTCCGTTAAATTCCGTTAAATTGTCCGCGCCGCGCCAATCTGTTAGCTAAGGCGGAATCTAAAATCCGTCGAGCGGCGCGGCAAAAGTTGCCGCGTTTTCCGCTTTTTCTGCGAGCTCATTTATCTGCTGCCTTTTATCACGCCGGACACTTCTCTTAACCTCCCGATGTAATTGGGAGTATTCCCGTTCTAATTGGTGACGTCTTTCCGGGTCGTTTGTAGAGTTTACGTTATTTTTGAGGGCCCTTCTGCGTTCTATTTTTTGCCAGGTTGTGTCCGAGATCCAGTGTTGCTGGTTTCTTTGGACATAACCGATGCTCATTTCTGCAGCCGTCAATATCGCGCCCTTTGTGGTACTCCACAATTCTTCAATATTTGTGTCGTCAGAAACCGATTTGCTGGTTTAATAAGTCTTGTAGGTTTCCAGCAAATTCCCGCTTTTTAACGCTCTCCCGCAGGAGGTCTACGTTAAACCGTCTACGGGTTCTAGAATCATGTTGCACGTTTCTGATTGCCGCGATTTTAAGGCGAATAGTTGCTACAACCAAATGGTGGTCGCTTCCAGTATCCGCTCCCCTGAAACTCCTGACATCTTCAAGAATAGTTCTACATCTGCGGCTGACGGCCACGTTATCTATCTGATTTCTCGTTCTACCATCGGGCGATACCCAGGTCTCTTTGTGTATCTTCTTGTGACAAAAGTAAGTTCCACCTACCATGAGTTGGTGCGAACTACAAAAGTCAACGAAAAGCTCACCATTGTTATTGGTAACTTGGCTTAGGCCTTGGTTTCCAATTGTGTGTTCAAGGGCGGTGTTGTCACGGCCGATCTGTGCGTTTAAGTCACCCATTAAAACAATGATGTCTCCCCTTGGAATAGAGCGAAAAACTTCATTCAGTCGCATATAGAAATCGTCCTTGACGTCATCTTCTGCCTCTTCAGTTTGTAACGGCACGCTATTTTCTTTAATGAAAATACACCCTGTGGCCACTATAAAATTTGAGAAAAATTTTATGAAATTGAAAAGCGGTCGGTAGGCGAGGAAAAAAAACAAGGAACTCTCGGCTGAACATAAAGGAGTCAGGACGAGAAAAATTTTGTAAAAAAAGTTAAGTTAGATTTTAATGGGATATTGAGGAAGTTTTGGGTCAGAGATCAAAGAAAAGAAAGCATAACGATTTTGGAAAAAGAAAAATACCGTTTGTCCTGATGTTGGTTGGAGACTAATCCTGAAGTTTTTCGAAAAAGAACAATATAACAGCTTGCGAGAAAATTTTGGGCAAGCAACCAGCGCCGTAACTAGGCATGTGCAGGCGGTGCGGCGCACCAGGGCCCCCGGCGCTGAGGGGCCCCGAAGATTTCTTTTTTTTTAGAATTCGTTTTAAAGTATGAGCTAGAAAACATTGTATAAAATTGGATCTACTTTTTTATGGAAAGGGCCCCTGGGAAACTTTTTTTTCTAGAACGCTCTTATTAGTATCTAATAGAAAATGTTTTCGAGAACCCTTTTTTTTAATGAACGCTGCTTTGTTAGAGAGCTTATGATTTTATTATTTACATGCATTAAGTAGCGATTTCATGGGATGAGCGTCAGGCATTGGGCGTAAAGTTTTTTACAATGCAACCGACAAGTGCCGCCATGAAATCGAGAAAAAAGTCATTTTAGAGAAATAAGTAAACGCAAGAGACTAAGGAGACACCTAATGTGCAAGAACGGTATATTTTCATGAGTGATGTTTCTGTGATTTCGTTATTTGTAAGTTACAAATAATTACGTGCAGTCTAGAATATTTGGCTGTAAAAATATCTACCTAATACAGAATATAGTGTAGTAGTATGTGCACGCATATGAGAAATAAAGAAATTGTTTAAACCAAAGTATAATGCTGTTTTCAATTTCTCACGACCTTTGAACCCTTTTTAGCTTTTTCAAAAAAAAAAAGCTTATACAGAGGCTCTGTCCGTCTGAAGCCTACTTTCATCTCTGAAAGTACTGCCGCTACAGACTTGGGCCATATCTCAAAATGTAGCTCTTGGTCAAAAGACCAAAAACTGAGAAAATGGTCTGGAAATTTCAACCAGAAGTATATTTAAACAACAAAAAAGAGCCTTTAAAGAAAATATTGTGACTAATTTTTGTGTTCTAAGGCTTATAACTTCTTAATTATTCATTTTACCACAAAATTTCTGAGTAATTGTAGATTATTTAATTCTAAACAAAAAGTGTCCTTGCAAATTTCCGGTAAGATATGCCGTTTCGGAGATATAGTGGAAAAACCATTTGCATACGTTTTCCAAGATGGCGGCCAAATGAGGGGGGTTAAAATCCCGAAAACCCTGACCCCCCTACACATTCCAAAAATAAAACCTTGTCCTGCATTTTTGCAATGTTAAAGTACCATTTCCATGGACTATAAAGGGCTAGGGAAAGTCCCTCGTCTGTGGGGCTGCGAGTTCGATCCTTCGGCTCGCGGTGCTTTTTTTTCGTCATAATAATTTTTTTTAATTTCCTTCGGGGATTTTGTTTCATATGAAACAAGTTTTTGACATGAATACATCTCTAAATTTGCTTCCAGAACAAAAACCGATGATAACGAAATTATGGCATATAGTTTTTATTTGCTGCTCAAAAACTATTGTTTATATTGAATAAAGAAATATACCATGACGTGGGTGAAGAATCAAAGAATTTTATTGTTTACATTTGATTTCCTTTTTTTAAGCTATGATGATTATACTGTAGTGTTTGTTAAATACTTTGTTAAGTTTTAGATTACGCAGTCTCACAACTTATAACCTACATAAGCCTTTAACAAAAACTTTTCAAGATTAATTATATATAGCGTTGGTCAGTGTGATACTTATGAATCTCGACATGTATGTTTAAGTAAAATAATACACCTAATTCTGTTGTGCAAAGTGCATCACATTAGATTTTCCTCCAATCCAAAGAAAAATGTTTAGAATCGTTTTCTATAGTGTTTACATGTGTGATGTGCTATTTTTTTCAATTTGACACATTCGAATTATTGGCCTCGATTCCCAGATCCGGCGGGTTGGAAGTGAGTGCGGATAAATCTCCACTTAATATATTGTCATCCAATCTGAAGTGTTATTCAACAGAAAGAATACCATGAAAAAGCGTAATTAGTGGCTAGTCTCTAGGCACAACATCCCACTAGTTTTAATGGACTTCGAAAAGGCTTCGAAATCACTTTTTTTTTAGAAATTCATTTTCAAGGGCCCCTTACGAAATCTTGCACAAGGGCCCCCGAGACCCTCGCTACGGCGCTGCAAGCAACTCGATCAGTTTCGTCTCAGAAGTATACCTTGGTTGGAAAGGCTAACCAGAAAGAAGAAGGAAGGCTTGCGAGAGACATCCTGGTTCTTGTGACGAGTTTGGTTCGTTGACTGGGTTAAACGAGCGATGGGGAAACTCCTGTTTTTAAATTTAAATCTCGAGGACGACACTGGTTCCGGCGGGCGATAATAAATCTCTTGGTGTTGGTTGGTCTACCGTGCTACCTCAAGTCAGCAATTGATCCCCGATATGAAGAAGAGGCATTCAGAAATTTGGTTCCCAGAATGGATGAGACTTAATACCTGTTAGGTAAATTCCTTAATTTTTCCTGAGGTGACAATATTAAACCATAATTTTAGTTCAATTTGTTAGACTGATTTACATATAGTATTCATTTAATATGCAATTTTACTGATAATTTGGAGTGACAATTAATATTTTTTTGTGTCATAGTGCATATTGTTTATATAGCCTTTGAGTTTTTGAGTTTATCAAAACAAAAACCAGTTTAGAATTGGAGATAATTGACTTCGTGTTTCTACAGGAATTACCCTCTAATTTTTGTTATTAGTTTCGAAGGCTAACACAGTAGTGATTTTTTCTTGATTGTTTGTAGTATTTTTATGTGACAGTTCGTTTCATGTTGGTTTATATTATTTTTTTTCTTTAACATTGAGTTGCTAATTTTTTTATTAAGAATTTTTAATATTCGGATACTGGTTTAGTATCCTGAAGTATGTACTCGTGTATGTTATGCTTATGCTTACACTCCGAAGGCGTATTTAAGAATTTTTTAAATATCGTTGAGTTAGCGGTTGTGGTTCCATTAGGATTGTAAGCACGAGCATCCATTTTCAGTGTTTATACACGTCTTGCATGACGAGGATTGTTTATTGTTGTGATTTAAGTGTTTTTGAGAGGTACTACAATTTATGTCAAAAAATCAACGCGTACTGGCCAGGACGGGTTTTTTTGTATAGTATATTTCATAACACTTCGATCAAAGCCTGCAAATGAGCTGAACGGATGCATGCTTGAAAGCATCACATCTATGGAACAGTATTGAAAAAACCAACTTTTGGTCGTTTCAAATAGCGAAATTTCAATCGATAGCATCGATATTATTCGGAATCGAAAATACGAAAATGGCTCCTACTGTATATTAAAATTCTTATCACCTCAACTGCAAAATAAACGGAAGCTATAGCGCGTACCAAAAGAATTGGAAATATAAACACAGGCGGCGAACTGACAATTTCACACCCATTAAAATTTCGTGTATGGATAAAGTTCAAGCGGACGTGCATTGTAATTTCTTCTTCGAAATTCATTTACGGGCAAAAACACTCCCTCATAGCATCTGACCACGACAAGAGTGGCAGTGAGACCGCTGAATTGTGATTAGGGATATAAATGAGCAAGTGATTTGGGTTTTTAAACGAACAGAGTTACACTTTTCTTTACGAATGTACTTGCATCCCGGTATTTGAGACTCTCAGTGCCCATCGATTTTGAGATTCCCAATTGTTTTGGCGCACGCCATACTTTTGGCTTATTTGTGCAGCGAGGCGCACCGGGTTCCAGCTAGTATGGATATGAAGACAGCCTTTTTAAACGGTAAACTAAAAGAAAAGATTTACATGAAAGTCTCTGAAGGAGTTAGATGTAATAAAGATCAAGTTTGTTTATTAAATAAAGCCATATATGGATTAAAACAGGCAGCAAGATGTTGGTTTGAAATATTTGACACTTGTAGAAAGAGGTTTTAAAAATTCGTCAGTTGATCGCTGTATACCTATGTATATTTTAGACAAAGGAGACATATGTGAGAATATTTATGTAGTACTTTACGTTGATGACCTTGTTATTGTTACGAATAGTCCAGGAGAGATAGCGTAAAAGTATTTAAAAATTGAAATAAATCTACCCTGCGATTTCTTGAGGCTATAATTAAGAGAAAAATCGTAGGAATTCAATGAATGTGTTTTGGATAATATTGGTCCAGGGTAACAGGTGGAAAAAAGTTTATAATAGTAGCGAAACACGGTTTTTCACGTTTTAGGTACGAACAAAATCTTGTTTTGAAAAACATAATAGTGTTTAAAAAGACGAAAATTATGAGTTTTGGACCATTAAAATCGGTCAAAAGGTTTTTGCATAAAAATTCAAAAACAGTTAAAAATGGGCATTTTTTGACATTTAATTATAGGGAGTGTAATTATCGTAGAACTCTAAATGTGTCAGAGCTCTAATTGTGGCCACTGATGGTGCCTACCTACAATAAAAATTTCATGAAAAAATGGTAACTTTTCGAGTAAATCTCAAAAATGTAAAAACACCTGTTTTACGAAAAAAGGTTGAACCAGGACCACAGTGGTCCTACAAATTTTTTGATTGGCCTTTTGGCTCGCAAAGGGTTGGGCTACAACCCCATTTTCATGAAATGTATGTAAGGTTTGATTTAACACCTTAAAAACTCGTTTGAAAACAACCCTTTTTACATTTTTTTGCATTAAAAGCTCTTCTTTTGAGTTTTCTTTGTAAGCTTTTTCTTAAAAACAAACAAAAATTGCGATTTTTCAACACTATAATTAAGAGAAAAATCCTAGGAATTATATGAATATATTTCGAATAAAATCTGACCTGTAGAACAGGTGAAAAACAAATTAATAAAACTGTCGAAGAACGATTTTCAAGAAAAAGTTCAAAAGAAAAGCCTGTTTTTTCTTTTGTTAGGTCCGCCCCGCCGGTTATTGCCAAAATTCTTTTAGATCCTGGTTTCTGGCCTACTGGTGCCCTTATCAAGCTTTTTGTTCCGCGCACTCGCACTCGAGCTCATCATGCGAAAAAACTCGGCACGCTTTCCCTCTAAGGGGGACAAGGTCAAAAACTAACGACATACTTCAGGCATCGATGGCTAGCGGGTTTGATGTCATAGCATTTACTAAAACCAGGCTCCATGGCGGCATTCTTAATGCTGAACTCTTTGATTCCTCCTACCAAGTGTTTCGGAGGGATCGTTACACTGACTCGGAAGCTCATGGAGGTGGCGTTCTTCTCGCATGTAGTAGCCATATAATTTGTAATCCAATCTCGCTTCCTAGTTTCACTATCCACTAGTTTCAAAATCTCCTTCTCCAAAACCAATCTTTTCTTGGTGTGCTGCTATATTCCACCAGATATGATTAGCACACTTGACGATGGAGGTAAAAACCTATATGATATTCTCATCTCTTCCGAGGATCATATCCTTAGTATGATGAACACTAGTGATGAGCTACTTTTTCTAGGGGACTTCAATTTGCCCAATATTCAATGGGCATTGAACGAAGATGACAATAACTACCTCCTTGCTAGCAGTCTCAATTTTAGAGAATCCTGCTTTCTCAAATCCTTATTCTCACTCAGCATGAATCAAATGAGGGCGTGACTAATGTATTAGAGAGGCAGTTGGATCTTATATTCTTTGCTCCAATTCAGAGAATACACCTTGTGCTGAGGTAGTAACCCATTCACTTTAAAAAGACTAACTAACTAGAAAACCTATTTAACCTATCTGTATCGTGAATATCTTAGCAGCATAAGGTGTTCACTGATCCTGGAAACTTCTTTAAATTTGTCAGCTCTAAGAAAAAAGTTGATAACTATCCTAATACTATGGAGACCACGAACTGATCTAGCTCTGAGTCGCATGCGAATTGCAACATGTTTTCGTCATTCTTTCATCAATGTTTCGCACCCTTTGACTTTCATCCTAATCACAATAATTTTCGTCACATAATTCCTAACCGAGAGGCTCATTTTTTACCTCTCTCAATTACCAGCGCTGATATCGTGAAACATATCGACGAACTGCCATTCGACTTTACTTCTGGCCCCGACGGTATTCCTCCTGCTTTCCTTAAGTCCTGTGCGGAGGTTCTCCAGTCTCCACTGAAAACCCCTGGATAAAGGGTGCTTCCGGTGCTTCCCTATTCTTTGGAAAAATTCGTTCATATTCCTATTCACAAAAGTAGTAGCAAGAACGAAATATCGAATTATAAACCAGTTGCAAAGTTGTCAGTTATACCGAAACTTTTTGAATCAATTATCTATGCTGCAATCGTTCCTATCTGCAAGAGGCTGGTCTCAACGAATCAACATGGTTTTCTTGCAGCTCGTTCCAATACCACCAATCTTCTTGAGTTCACTTCTCATACTGCCTTCGTTTCTGGTTGTCAAACTGATTGTGTTTACACTGATTTTAGTAAAGCATTTGACAAGCTCTCCCATTCCATTATAATTCTTAAATTAAGAATGTTAGGCTTTCCACAAGCCCTTCTAGTAGTCTTACTTAGTTTACAGGACCTACCAAGTTTTTTTTCGTCGATCCAAATCAGTAACCATTGAAGCGTCATCCGGAGTTCCTCAAGAAAGTCATCTGGGCCCTCTTCTTTTTATCCTATCAATTGATAACATTGTTCCTTTGCTAAGACACTGTAGAATATTGATTTACGCTGATGACATCAAATTGTACCGTCACGTAACGAGTATGAGCATTGCAAACCTTGACACCTTTCACTCTAGGTGTGGCAAAAACAACCTGGTTCTTAATATTAGTAAATGTGATATAATGACTTTTAGTAGTGTAACGGTCGCCTGCAAAAGTTATAAACCAATACAACCAGAAATCTTCCAATGAAAAAAAATTTGGTTTGGCAACCTCACAGACTGGCAGGCCTTTTTCATAATTTCATCATTCCACGACATTTTTATTAGCTGGTAACCCCACGCATTAACTTCTCCGTAGAATTCGGCACTAATACTGCGCCAAACTGTTCGCACCGTTTGACGAAAATTAACACCGACGGCACTGTAACGACGAAAAAGGGAACAACTCGCCTGGAATGCGGGCTAACGGCGTGACTTTGTGGGTGTGTGCGTGCCGGCGTACGAGGGATGGCCTGATCGGGGATTTTTCTGAGGTGAGGGGAGGAGAGCTTCCCGAAAAAGATCGTCAGCAACGAGGAAGTCAGTCGTTTTTTGGCGTTTGATAAGGAGGGAGTGAACAGAAAGTAAAAAAGTAGAAAATTTCCATTGTTGCGGAATCCATATTTTTTTTAAAAAAAAAAGTTTGGAAGGAAAAATAGGAATTTATAATCAATCCTAAAATAAGAATTTATAATCAATCCTAAAATAGGAATTTATAATCAATACTAAAATCTGAATTTATAATCAATCCTAAAATATGAAGTAATAATCAATCCTAAAATATGAATTATATTATGAATACTAGTTTTCCCGCATGATGATGAAGTATATCTATATACAAAACTGAGGGAAAAACTAAAGAAATAATAAGAAACAAACACACATAAAAATTATTAACAATAAACGGATAAAAAAAAAATTTTTTAATAATGAAATAAGGATAATAATCATTATACCGGGAACGAGATTTTGAATCCAGAACCAAACCATAAAAATCATAGGGCTTTCGATGTTAAACTATTGGTCAGGATGACTGAATAAAGCTACCCCATGAGGCTCTCCGGAACAATGATATCCCCGCGTAGGGCAACCTTCCTTCCATCCGATACGGATTAACCCTTGGCTTTCTCGGGCATGGCCGACTCCTGTTGACCGAACCCTCTTACCCTTTTGATCGGCCCCTCTCGTTGTCCTCGGTAAGCTTCTTCTCTCCGCCACCGCCGCTCTTCTTTAATTCGTTCTCAGGCACGAGATTTATTGTTTTTTTACTGTCACTTTCTCTCTGCATCCCTGTACCGCGAACTCCACCCTATCCGGCGAGCTAGCTAGCGCACCGCACGTCGTGCCGACGATCGGTGCAGCGGATGTACATACTTCGGCGATATTCCTTAGCGGTCAAGCCTTACCAGCCACTTCCTTATCAGCCCTTTCCTGAATTTTTCCTTTTGTGACCATAGTCGTTTTCTAAATTTTTAGTTCCTTTTACTTCGTGCTACGGCTCCCCCCTATCCCGACAGTTACAAATGGCGCCCAACGTTGAAGGAGGCTCTGACCTGAGGAGATGGGAAGACCGGTAAGGGATCTATTGTCGGCAGATCCGAACTATCTATGGAAATAGGTGACATATCAGGGTCGACATTATTGGTAGGGAATCCTGAGCAGGGTGCGGCCTCACGGGGAGTCTCGCACCCCGACTCTAGTTTCCCGAGCAGCTGGGACAAGTTGGTGCATACGCATCTGGTCGCCCACATCGATAACAGAAAATGTTGCGGGTAGGGGAGGTGCACATCATGAACCCGTGTCCCTCTTGTCGGCAATTCCAGCACTTGGGAGGAGGTCGGCTGGGCTGAGCCTTACGGACTTCTTCAAGGGCCGGCGGCTGATTAGTGTGAGGTTCCGCGCGGCAGCCAGGCTCCGGGGCGTAGGGCTGGTAGTGGTTTGAATAAGGCTGGGGTTGAGGTGACTCGAGCTCGTGGATCCTGGGCGTGTGTCGGTGCTCGCCCCTCCTTTCTCGCTGCCAGCTTTCCACCCTCAAACAAGCCTCGCGAAGTTGGCGCACATCTTGATACGAGGATCCCATGATGGCGGACCCTAGGGAGACGTTCAAGTTTTGCATCAAGATGCGAACCAACTCCGTCGGAGGCATCGGCCTCGATAGCCGATTATGGAGGGTGAAAATCTTAGCGGCATAGTCATCAAAGGCCAAGTTCCCCTGCTTGGTCTCTAGTATTTCTTTGATGACTTGGTACTCGGAGGTTTGACCACCAAACTGCTCCACGAACCTCATGCGAAAATCTTGCCAGGTGGGATTAGGATACCCCCTCCGGAACTGTGTCCAATACCAATCTTCAGCCCTTTCTGTTAGTAGCGCGGAAATGTTACGTAGCAGTTCGGGTGGCTGGACTCCCTCGTCTTCAGCTCTCGTCCGCACACGGAACAAAAACTCTTCTGCGGGGAGCTCATTTTCGCGGCCCGAGAATCGGAGCTTCCAGTGGATCACTGGGGACTTGTATTTGGACGGGGCTGCTGAGGAACGGACTTCAGCTGGGGGGCCTGTTGCCCAAACGTCACTGGGTCCCGGATGACACGCTGTAGTGTACGATGCGTACGCTCTAGGGGAGGGAGGGGCGCTAACACTAGTAGTTCTCTGGCGAAAGTCTAAGGTCAGTGGGACCTGAAGGCTGGCAGGTCTGGGGGGCGCCTCTGGGAGGACACGTTCAGGCTCCGAGGAGCAATAGGGCAGAGCCTTGTCGACTGCACTCTTCAGGTCTGCTTTAGAGATTTTGGATGGACCTTCTCCGGCAGCTTCCGGCAAGTCTTGGCCGGCTGTCTCATCTTCAACACCTGAGTGGTCAGAGGGTTCCAGTTGGTCCGATGCCCCCGTAGGATCATCGGCCCCTTGGGCAGCAGCTGTCCCTTTCCTCTTAGGCTTAGCCCGGCCAGTCATGATGGAGCGTAGGGACTTCCCTGGGACAAAAAAATGGGCAGTTCGCGTTAGATCACTATTCGCTCACAGATATATACTACCCGTGGTAGGCACCAAGTTGGGGAGACTACCCTGACGAAAACCAATGTGGATATTCAGGGGATAAGACCAAAGGTAGCAATTTCTGTTGTTTTCGAGATAAGTGTGAGGGAAGCAGAGTTATATGTAGAAAAGCTATCATAAAAACCCATAAATATCCAAGAATTTAAATATTTTTTTTTTTTTTTGTTTGTATAGATATGTTATTACGCAAAAAAAAATGAAAGATCGACGATTTTTATGAAAAAAAAAAAATTTGTTATCCTAACAAAATGATATAAGAACAGTCAGAGAGAAAAAAAAATTTTTTTTTTGTGTAATAGTATGTTATCTTAAAGAATAATGTTATCTTAAAAGATATGAACTATCAAAAAAAATGTTTTTGTGTGTAAGAGTATATTAACCTAGAAGGAATATATGAAATATCAAAAGGATTATGTGTATGAGAACATGTTATCCTGAAAAAAATGTTTAAAAAAAAATATATTACCATATAAAAATATGAACACCAAGAAAATATGTGGTCTTGCGACCTGTAACAATTACTATGAACAAAAGTACTAGTAAAGATATTAGAGAGGCCCTCCGGAAAAAAGACACTCCCAACGGACATCAGCGACCCCGACGGCGACCGGATCCCGATGACCCAACCACAACAAGATAGAGAAGAGATATAAGGAGAAGAGATAGAAGCCTCTCTGACAAACTAAATAGACCGTTCTGCCAATCCACCACGACTGGTCAGCAACTCTGCTGAGTTCCAGGAAGGCGGATTGACAGACGGCCATTGGACGGGGGCGGATGTATTCCGGAATATCGACCCTGTCGCAAGGCCAGGCGATAGGACGCCTGGTAGCCCAGACGGTGCAGGTCCGACAATACGAAATGCACCCGTCCATACTAGGGGCAGGAAAGAAAAAAAATCTAAAATGCTGTGTTCCCTGTCAGGTGTGGACTCGCGCAGAGTCAGGCGGTATACGCCTGTTAACCAGACTCCGAGCCCACGTGACAGGAACAAAAACTTAGAGAGGCTACCGCAGTAAGATAGTAAAAGTTGAAGTGGTTGAAGGAGAAGAAAGATATGAAAGAGGAAGCAGAAGAAGTTATGAGGGCTAGGGTACCGCGGTAAGTACCTTCGCCCAGATAGCTGACGGCAAGGCAAAGACTGTGCTGGGTTATATTGTCGTACCTATCACCTACGGGTCCCGCACCATCGTAATGACTCTGTATATAGTACCTGACTTGTCTCAAATTCTGTATCTTGGCGTTGATTTTTGGAGGGCCTTTAAATTGGCCCCACATATTATAGGGGAAATACACCACACCCCATCCACGGACCCCAACAGTCATCACCTTGACGAGTCCCAACAGGAGCGATTGAACCAGGCTCGAGCGCGGTTCCCGTCATTCGACACCTGTGGACTTGGTAGAACACACCTGGAACAACACGTGATCGACACTGGCGAGGCGGTACCCATTAAGCAGAGGCACTACCCTGTCTCTCCCACCATTCAGGCCCTCATGTATGAGGAGGTCGATCGCATGCTGAGTCTAGGTGTAATCGAAGAGTCCAACAGTCCCTGGAACTCGCCCGTAGTCTTGGTTCGCAAGCCCGGAAAGGTCCGCCTCTGTTTGGACTCGCGCAAGGTGAACACAGTAACAGTGAAGGATGCCTACCCGCTGCCTCACATAGATGGCCTTTTAGGACGGTTGCAGGATACCCGCTTTATCTCGGCGATTGACCTCAAGGATGCCTTCTGGCAAATCCCCTTAGAGGAAAAGTCTCGAGAGAAGACGGCCTTCACCGTGCCTGGAAGACCGCTCTATCAATTTAAAGTGATGCCGTTCGGACTCTGTAACGCCCCGCAACGCATGTGTCGCCTCATGGACAAGGTGATCCCAGGCTCTCTTCGAGAACGCGTTTTCGTCTATTTAGACGACCTATTGGTGGTGTCTCCAGATTTCGAGACCCACATCCAGATGCTGGAACAGGTCGCCGACTGTCTGAGAGGATCTGGACTAACAGTGAACTTGAACAAAAGCAGGTTTTGCGTCCGGGAGGTGAAATATCTGGGTTTTATCATCGGCGATGGATCACTCAAAACCGACCCCGACAAGGTTGCAGCCATCAGAGACTTCCCAGTCCCAAAGTCTGCCAAACAGGTGCGACGTTTTTTAGGCATGACGGGATGGTATAGGCGCTTCATAAGCAATTATGCCAGCATTGCCTCACCCATAACCGACTGTCTAAAGAGCAGCAAATTTGTTTGGACCGACGAAGCCCTCAGTGCATTTGAGGAACTGAAGAAGTCCATGATGTCTGCTCCTGTATTGGTACCCCAGATTTCGCCAGCCCCTTCTTTATCCAATGCGACGCCAGTAAAACCGGAGTAGGGAGCGTCCTGTTCCAACGACGCGGCGATGAAGAACACCCCATCGCCTATTTCTCAAAAAAACTGAACAGTGCCCAGCGCAACTATTCGATCACCGAGTTAGAGTGCTACGCTGCAGTGCTGAGCGTTAAAAAGTTCCGGGCGTATGTAGAAGGGCATCCCATTACCATCATCACCGACCATGCCAGCTTGAGGTGGCTCATGAGCCAGACTGATCTAAACGGCCGCCTAGCACGGTGGAGCCTAAAGTTACAGGGCTTCCAATTTTCAATTGAGCACCGCAAGGGTAGTCAGAACGTGGTGCCGGACGCACTGTCACGAGTCGACTGCATTGATGAAGTGCAGCTCTGCCGTGACCTGGACCTTACGTCTCCAGCCTTCAGGACAGAGGACTATCAACATCTCGCTGATAAAATCAGCAAAGATGCTGAACGGTTGCCTGATCTCCAGGTTTCGGACGGATATGTGTTCCACCGCTCGGCCCCCCGTACTGGCGACCCTGAGACGGATGACCTAATATGGAAATTGTGGATCCCTGCAGAACTAACCACTTCTTTGGTCGAGTCCGCTCATGCACCCCCTCAAGCTTCACATGGCGGTGTCCGTAAGACACTCGCAAGATTGCGCGAAAAATATTACTGGCCAGGCATGGCAAGCCAAGTTAGATCCTATATCGCAGCCTGTGACACATGTAAAACCACTAAGGCCCCCAACAATATCCTAAGGCACCCTATGGGTGAGGCCATGGATGTACAACGTCCTTTCCAGGTCTTATACGTAGATTATATGGGGCCATACCCCAGATCCAAAAAAGGCTATACCGCCATCTTCGTGGTCTTAGACGCGTTTTCCAAATATACGTTCCTCCACCCCGTACCCGCTGAAACTTCTAGTGCAGCAACCAGCTTTCTCGAACACCGTATATTCCATGCTTATGGTGTCCCAGAGAAAATCTTTTCCGACAACGGGAGACACTTCACCTCTAAGGAGTTCGAGAAGCTATTAACTGACTACGACATACAACACCTACGCACTGCAGTCTATGCTCCGCACCCCAACGCGTCTGAGCGGGTAAATCGTTCAGTGCTGGCTGCCATCCGCGCTTACATTGGTACCGACCACCGTAACTGGGACAAACACCTGTCGGCTATAGAGTGCGCCTTCCGTAGCGCTCGTCATGAGTCCATCGGCACCTCTCCCTATCAGGCTCTTTTCGGATACCCCATGGTCCTTCACGGATCAGCGTATCCACTGCTGAAAACCCTGGGAGCTCTGAAAGAAGGAGAGATTGCCGTACTACCGGCTGTGGACCGCGGACAAACACTACGTGAGCAAGTAGAGCACCAGCTCGCCGCAGCCCACGCTAGGCACCAGAAAAATTACAACCTACGTTGTAAGGCCGTATGTTTCTCGCCAGGTCAGACCGTGTATTATAGGACCTTCCCAGTCAATAAGAAAGCTGAACGCTTCTGCGCCAAACTAGCTGACAAATTCACAAAGGCACGGGTGAAGAGACCGATAGGCACCAGCCGATACGAGTTGGAGGACCTGACAGGGCGTAGCCTCGGTATCTACCACGCCAAAGACATTAGGACCTGATGAGCTAACTATTGGAAAGTAGCCCCCCCGACCATGAGTTCAGAACGACGACAATATGGCATTGCCGGAGGATCGAATCCATGGACGAAGGCTCTTTCCAAAGGAGGGACTTAGCACTTCCGTAGGGATTTTTTCGGGACAAAGTGGATTTGCCTCGAATCTCCCATCGGGAACACTAAGTCACTCCGAGGCTCGATTAGGTTACAAACAGTTTCACTCCGTCGCGACCCAGCCTGTTTCGAAGCAAGTCCAACCCCGAGTAGCCCTAATAAGGCATCTCGCCGGCTTCACCGGTTAATAATAGGGTACCCGCCGAGGTCTGCTTAGGTAGCTTCCCTAGCGGATGGTACACCTCGTTGTTTTTCTTGGTCGTCTGGGACCGAGTTTTAATGTCAGAATTTACCCCAAGGCTGCCAGACCAGTCTACAGTCATGCCGCTTCGCCCTGGGAGGAAGAGTTCCTAGGCCCTAATTTCTCGACTTCCACTCTTCGATAGCTGCGATGCATCATCAAATTGTTGTGAGTCTCCAATGCTTATATGAACTTCTCGCCTGAAGCCATCGCTGCTGCCACCATCAGTGAACCGATCGCCAAAACCTTCGCCGCCCTCTTCCTTGGAAATCTAACACCGCCTGGATTATGTCCATCAGAGTATAGAGCCGACGTATCTAGACACCCTCCAGGCTCATGAGGCCCAATCGACCCTATAAGACGCCTGCCGAAAAGAGCACAAGTGACAGGCAGAGTTAGGAATATTCCTGACGGAACAAAAAGTCACTAGCGCCACACTCAGTAGGTGGCGCATGGTGTAACGGTTTTAGAGGAACCCCAAGCCGTGGCCGTTGACGAGCGCCGTTGTCCAAAATGATTGCTCGTACTCAAGGAAATCCACAACGAGGCGGATAATTTATAAGTGTTTAAAACGGCGTCACGCGAGGTTGTCCCTACGATGGCACGGCGGAATGGGCGATGCATGTTATCTCATACCACTAAGGGAAAACAATTCGGAAGAGCCTGAGGAAATTCCACCCTTACCTTCTTTAAGATGAAAACAAGCGACAGAGCATGAGACTCTTATCTCAGGGAGTGGGTGAGCCACACGTTGCCCAAAAAAACCACCATATCCGGCCCCGTTTATTCTTTTCGAGTCCCCTCTCCTCTGGCGACATCTAGGTGACGCGCGCTGTAACGGTCGCCTGCAAAAGTTATAAACCAATACAACCAGAAATCTTCCAATGAAAAAAAAATTGGTTTGGCAACCTCACAGACTGGCAGGCCTTTTTCATAATTTCATCATTCCACGACATTTTTATTAGCTGGTAACCCCACGCATTAACTTCTCCGTAGAATTCGGCACTAATACTGCGCCAAACTGTTCGCACCGTTTGACGAAAATTAACACCGACGGCACTGTAACGACGAAAAAGGGAACAACTCGCCTGGAATGCGGGCTAACGGCGTGACTTTGTGGGTGTGTGCGTGCCGGCGTACGAGGGATGGCCTGATCGGGGATTTTTCTGAGGTGAGGGGAGGAGAGCTTCCCGAAAAAGATCGTCAGCAACGAGGAAGTCAGTCGTTTTTTGGCGTTTGATAAGGAGGGAGTGAACAGAAAGTAAAAAAGTAGAAAATTTCCATTTTTGCGGAATCCATATTTTTTTTAAAAAAAAAAGTTTGGAAGGAAAAATAGGAATTTATAATCAATCCTAAAATAAAAATTTATAATCAATCCTAAAATAGGAATTTATAATCAATACTAAAATCTGAATTTATAATCAATCCTAAAATATGAAGTAATAATCAATCCTAAAATATGAATTATATTATGAATACTAGTTTTCCCGCATGATGATGAAGTATATCTATATACAAAACTGAGGGAAAAACTAAAGAAATAATAAGAAACAAACACACATAAAAATTATTAACAATAAACGGATAAAAAAAAAATTTTTTTAATAATGAAATAAGGATAATAATCATTATACCGGGAACGAGATTTTGAATCCAGAACCAAACCATAAAAATCATAGGGCTTTCGATGTTAAACTAATGGTCAGGATGACTGAATAGAGCTACCCCATGAGGCTCTCCGGAACAATGATGTCCCCGCGTAGGGCAACCTTCCTTCCATCCGATACGGATTAACCCTTGGCTTTCTCGGGCATGGCCGACTCCTGTTGACCGAACCCTCTTACCCTTTTGATCGGCCCCTCTCGTTGTCCTCGGTAAGCTTCTTCTCTCCGCCACCGCCGCTCTTCTTTAATTCGTTCTCAGGCACGAGATTTATTGTTTTTTTACTGTCACTTTCTCTCTGCATCCCTGTACCGCGAACCCCACCCCATCCGGCGAGCTAGCTAGCGCACCGAACGTCGTGCCGACGATCGGTGCAGCGGATGTACATACTTCGGCGATATTCCTTAGCGGTCAAGCCTTACCAGCCACTTCCTTATCAGCCCTTTCCTGAATTTTTCCTTTTGTGACCATAGTCGTTTTCTAAATTTTTAGTTCCTTTTACTTCGTGCTACGGCTCCCCCCTATCCCGACAGTTACAGTAGGAGACGCAGTACTGTAATTTTCAACAACACCTTTTCTAATGAGGTGATTCCTCGTGTTAATCTTGTTAAAGATCTAAAGATTAGATTTGATAGTAAGCTGGATTTTTCCACTCACATCAACTATATCTCTTCCAGAGGTAGTTTAGTCCTGGGTGGTGGTCCAAAGAATTTAACAACCCCTTGATTAGTTAACACTAGTTCTCTTGTCAGACCATTACTAGAATATGGGTCCCAGGTTTCCTCACTACAATTCGCATGATTCAATAGTTCTAAATCGGCTCAACGAAAGTTTGTTCGATTTGCACTGAATCATCTTCCTTGGGAAAACTCATTAGTTCTTCCACCATATGAATCCCGGCTTAAGTTACTCAACTTAAGTTCTCTTTACAAGCGTCAAGAGGTGCCCGATGTATTTGTTCATTTGTTCAATTTGCTAATTTTATATTTGCATGCTTAGTTGAACCTCATCTCAGCACTTCGTTGTGCTGAGCAGGTAAATTTTTCTTGACCCAGCCGAGAAGTGCGTCTCCTGTGTTGGAAGGGTTTACTCTATTTTTTTTTGTTTTTTATGTGGCATGGTCAAGCTCAGGAATCACCCTTTGTACCACTAGACCGTCATGTCGTTCACCTCATGGTGCAATGTCTAGTAGTAAGCTTGACCTGAAAATAGAAAAAGAATAGGAAAGGTTAAGGTTAGTCTGGTGGATGCATAAGGAGAAGGTAGTGAGACGCTAGGCTCAGAGAGTCAGAGCTAGCGAGAGACAGTCTGGTTGGAGTGTTATGCCTCCTGAAAGAAGTGAATCCCACTAACCAGCCGAAAAGGCTGTGACGCCAACAGTACCAGACCAGGTGAACAAGGAGGGGCACTGACCGCTAGATGAAGACCCCACCTAAGCGGAAATGTGGTACCCTATTATTAACCGGTTAAGCCGACAGCATGCCTTATTAGGACTGCCTTATAGCATGTACACACCGACTTGGTTATCGCTTTATGTGGTTTCCGACTATTTCAGAACTAACAACTGTACACACTAACTCGATTGGTTATTTCTGTCATTTGTAATATTAAATATGAATGTCAATTCTATCTTATTGCAAAATGTTTTGTGAAGCAGTTTTGTAAAATGAATATTTAAGTGTTTTTCGAATCTCGAACGTTATAATACAGGAATGTGTTTTTTAAATTCTTTTTAAATTCTTTTATTTAACTTCAATCCTGACTGATCAAATCTTTGAAGTTAGATTTGACCCACTTCCCGGTTTCGGATAGAGCTGAAAATTTTGCATACACGTTTAGTTTGGATGACAATGCAATCTGGCCATTTTGTAAAAATATCAAGATGGCGGTTCCAAAATGGCGGCCAATTTTTGAAATTGTGCTCCGCGGCCCTCTGACATGGGTATCAAATGAAAGGATATGACAGGTAGAACACAATTAGCTATGTGGCGTTATTCCAAATTCAAAATGGCGGACAACACTAAATTGCGGAAAGCTTATAATAGACTAAAAAGTAGAAAATATAACCGATCATCTTCAAATTTTGCACACACTCGTAGTTCGGGTGATAATTAATGTGTATGAATGATGAGATGAATAGTGGAGTTAAGGGTGAATTGAAAATAAAGAAGCAATACACGTTACAAAAAATCACAAACAAACACAGAGATGCTGCTGTCAACTAAATTCAACTACTCAAATACTGAACTCATGTCCGTATGCATAATTTCAACTCAACCCAGGTAGCAGAGCTGAGTCGAGTTCAGTAAACCTAAACCCCGTCTCCCGTTTACATGTAGTTAGACTTGGGTTCAACTTGAGTTCAATTCATCATGTATAAAATATCAAATGAATACAGTAAACTGTGTGACGTAATTTTAAATCTAATAGAATTGGCATCATAAAATGGCGGAAAGTAGAAAATAAAATAAATAAAAAAATTTTTTTTAAAAAATTCTTTTAACTAAAAAATGTACTGAAAAGTAAAAAATAAAAAATATTTAAAAGAAAGCGTGAAATTTCAATTTTAATGAAAAAGTTAAATAAAAGAATGGCGCATTTTTCATCAAAAAATTTTGTTAGAATTTTCTTCAAAGTGAATTGAGCAAAACAACAAGTTTAAATTAATTTTTTTACTACGCCTTAGGTATAAATTAAAACAAAAAATCTTAAATATATTGAAAAATAAAACAAAATTAAAAAAGATGGTTTTATAAAAAAAATGTTAATTTGAAATTAACAAAGCAAAAAATTGAGGGTTATTGTAAATCTCACGCGATTTACAGTTATATTTTCAATTTTTGATGAAAAATGCGCCATTCTTTTAATTAACTTTTTCATTAAAATTGAAATTTCACGCTTTCTTATAAATATTTTTTATTTATACTTTTCAGTACATTTTTTAGTTAATTAAAAGAATTTCATTTATTTCATCATTTATTTTCTTTTGCGATTCTGCAAGGCTGATTTTAATTTCAGCGAAAAATTTAAAAATATCATGTCAACAAATAATATTCAAAATAAATATCATGACTTTTGACAATAAATTTTGGTAGATTGTTGAAAACTTTCTTTGATAGGTGGCTCTCATGCCAGTTAGTTATCGTAGTTAAACGAGTAACCATTGAAATTTTGCTTAGTTTGTGATTTTTGCCTGGTTTGAATATGTACGGCGAACCATGTACAAACTATCTAAATTATTATGGTTAACGCTTGAAACCATCTCAATAGTGGTAACCATGTTGATGTGTACATGCTATTATTATTATAACTTAGATTATTTTTGATTATTGTTGAAATAATCTCGAAAGCTCCTTAAGGGATGTTTTTTTGTATTTTTGAAGATGACACCCTAATTGTAGAACTGCGGGACCCCGATTTTCGTAATCAGCGACCCAAAAATCATAAAGGGAAAGAAGACTTTTACCTGTATTCAGTTCTGTGACTAAGCTAGAGTTTATGGAGCCAGTCAGCAAACGGCATGTTTCTGAGAGGATAAACTGGTCCAGCGAAGGCAGGGATTAAGTCCAAGATATTTTCATCACACGGTTATGGTGGTTACACCACTGTATTTCAATAAAAACTCATCGTTTAGTTTCTATTGTTTATTAAAGCACTTGTACAAGTTAATATTATTTATTTAATGATTTTCTTTGGTTTGCGCGTGGACCGAGTCGAGTATACAGAGCTTTGGAATTGTTGAGTGACATTGCGAAAAGTTTAGTAATTAAACTATAAGCGGTCACCACATATACTCCTCCACCTGCGTAACGTTAACGGAATGTTACCGCTTTAGACGGCTTAGCTTCATTGTCGCGGTCATGTCGGTCGTGTTGTCCCTTGCCACTGTTGAAGCTGAGATATCCCGAATTGGGTATGTAAAGTAAAGCAAAAATTAAAGTTGATTTTTATAATTGTAAGTTTGAAAATGATTTATTTTTGCCTGAGAGTACGCCTTAAATTAAAATTAAAATTAAAATTAAAATTAAAATTAAAATTAAAATTAAAATTAAAATTAAAATTAAAATTAAAATTAAAATTAAAATTAAAATTAAAATTAAAATTAAAATTAAAATTAAAATTAAAATTAAAATTAAAATTAAAATTAAAATTAAAATTAAAATTAAAATTAAAATTAAAATTAAAATTAAAATTAAAATTAAAATTAAAATTAAAATTAAAATTAAAATTAAAATTAAAATTAAAATTAAAATTAAAATTAAAATTAAAATTAAAATTAAAATTAAAATTAAAATTAAAATTAAAATTAAAATTAAAATTAAAATTAAAATTAAAATTAAAATTAAAATTAAAATTAAAATTAAAATTAAAATTAAAATTAAAATTAAAATTAAAATTAAAATTAAAATTAAAATTAAAATTAAAATTAAAATTAAAATTAAAATTAAAATTAAAATTAAAATTAAAATTAAAATTAAAATTAAAATTAAAATTAAAATTAAAATTAAAATTAAAATTAAAATTAAAATTAAAATTAAAATTAAAATTAAAATTAAAATTAAAATTAAAATTAAAATTAAAATTAAAATTAAAATTAAAATTAAAATTAAAATTAAAATTAAAATTAAAATTAAAATTAAAATTAAAATTAAAATTAAAATTAAAATTAAAATTAAAATTAAAATTAAAATTAAAATTAAAATTAAAATTAAAATTAAAATTAAAATTAAAATTAAAATTAAAATTAAAATTAAAATTAAAATTAAAATTAAAATTAAAATTAAAATTAAAATTAAAATTAAAATTAAAATTAAAATTAAAATTAAAATTAAAATTAAAATTAAAATTAAAATTAAAATTAAAATTAAAATTAAAATTAAAATTAAAATTAAAATTAAAATTAAAATTAAAATTAAAATTAAAATTAAAATTAAAATTAAAATTAAAATTAAAATTAAAATTAAAATTAAAATTAAAATTAAAATTAAAATTAAAATTAAAATTAAAATTAAAATTAAAATTAAAATTAAAATTAAAATTAAAATTAAAATTAAAATTAAAATTAAAATTAAAATTAAAATTAAAATTAAAATTAAAATTAAAATTAAAATTAAAATTAAAATTAAAATTAAAATTAAAATTAAAATTAAAATTAAAATTAAAATTAAAATTAAAATTAAAATTAAAATTAAAATTAAAATTAAAATTAAAATTAAAATTAAAATTAAAATTAAAATTAAAATTAAAATTAAAATTAAAATTAAAATTAAAATTAAAATTAAAATTAAAATTAAAATTAAAATTAAAATTAAAATTAAAATTAAAATTAAAATTAAAATTAAAATTAAAATTAAAATTAAAATTAAAATTAAAATTAAAATTAAAATTAAAATTAAAATTAAAATTAAAATTAAAATTAAAATTAAAATTAAAATTAAAATTAAAATTAAAATTAAAATTAAAATTAAAATTAAAATTAAAATTAAAATTAAAATTAAAATTAAAATTAAAATTAAAATTAAAATTAAAATTAAAATTAAAATTAAAATTAAAATTAAAATTAAAATTAAAATTAAAATTAAAATTAAAATTAAAATTAAAATTAAAATTAAAATTAAAATTAAAATTAAAATTAAAATTAAAATTAAAATTAAAATTAAAATTAAAATTAAAATTAAAATTAAAATTAAAATTAAAATTAAAATTAAAATTAAAATTAAAATTAAAATTAAAATTAAAATTAAAATTAAAATTAAAATTAAAATTAAAATTAAAATTAAAATTAAAATTAAAATTAAAATTAAAATTAAAATTAAAATTAAAATTAAAATTAAAATTAAAATTAAAATTAAAATTAAAATTAAAATTAAAATTAAAATTAAAATTAAAATTAAAATTAAAATTAAAATTAAAATTAAAATTAAAATTAAAATTAAAATTAAAATTAAAATTAAAATTAAAATTAAAATTAAAATTAAAATTAAAATTAAAATTAAAATTAAAATTAAAATTAAAATTAAAATTAAAATTAAAATTAAAATTAAAATTAAAGTAAATGAAAGAACACTAAGATAAAAGATAATGACTATAAATTAATGGTCTTGGATGTGAAGTATCACGTCCGTATTTTAACGTGACAACGTCTATTAATTTGAACGTGACAACGTCTGTTATTACGTTTTGTATTATTTTCTCAATTAATAAATTATATATTTCAAAGCAATTTTTTTTGTGTACGGGACATTTTCACACGCGCGTCCTATCTTAAACCGATTTAATAGACGTTCTCACGTCAAAAAAATTACCCGTTATCATAAATTTCGACTTCATTTAGTACAATCAACCACATTCGCAAATAAATATTAAAAAAAATATATTTCGTTGCATTAGTTTTCATTATTATTGAAATAATCGCGAAAAACCCCTAAAAAGCGGTGTTTTTTGCTTTTTTAAGGGTGACGCCCATTTTTTAGGACCGCGGGACCCCGATTTTCGTGATCAATTGTAAGGGTAGTTTTCACCCCTTAAGGTTTGAAAATAATTTATTTTTGCCTGAGAGTACGCCCACAATCAAATTTGAAGCATAAACTGAAGCTGAGATATACCGAATTGAGTATGCAAAGTAAAGCATTTTTTTTATATAAAGTTGATTTTTACAATTGTAGGGGTAGTTTCCACCCCTTAAGGTTTGAAAATAATTTATTTTTGCCTGAGAGTACGCTCACAATCAAATTTGAAGCATAAACTTGAAAAAAAAATTTACAATTTTTTCTATTTTTAGCCGATTTAGGGGTTGTTTCAACCCTTTAGGATTACCCGTTATCATAAATTTCGACTTAATTTAGTACAAATCAACCACCTTCGCAAATAAATATTAAAAAAAGTGTATTTTGTTGCATTAGTTTTCATTATTATTGAAATAATCGCGAAAACCCCTAAAGGGGTGTTTTTTGCATTTTTAAGGGTGACACCCTTGTTTTAGGACGGCGGGAACCCGATTTTCGTGATCAAAAACATTTAGGGTTCGATTTTCTTAACGGTGTTATTTTGGAGCACCCCCCCCCCACGCGTTTTGAACGGACTATAATTATTTCTTTGCTCGCACCGAAATATAAAATTTTGTGTGCGAATATTCCCCGTTGGAGAATAATATATTTTTTTTTTTGAGATTATATATTATATATATATATATATTAATATTAATATTTTTCTACTTTACACTGTATAAATTTTAGCAATGTGAAAGTATTAAGTAAGTTTGTTGTTTTTTTAATTACTTTGTTATATGATTTAACATTGTTAGGCTATTCTATTTCAAACCTGTTTCCTTACTATACTTTAAATCTCTTTTGGACGATCACTTAATATTTTATATATTTACGTGGTTTTACACTGTGTTCCGGAGAGCTGCCTAAAAAAGTTAAATGACCAGATTATAGCAAAATTCAACTAAAGGAAAAACAACAATATTGTACATACCTTATTTATATGATGATACTCGTACATGTATAAAAAACTGCCTCTTCAATGCTAACTTGATGACCTAAAATTAAATTAAGCAAATGTAGGGAACGTGATTTACTTACCTGATTTAAAGAGAATCCGAAATAAATTTCACTTTTAAATAAGGTAAACAAAAACACTCGAATATAAAAACCCGATGACAAATTAAATTGTCAAAATCAGCTGTCTTTGACAACCATATCACCAAGGGCTGCATTATCTACAACAATATCGTAATATCGTAACACCCTGTGAAGAGAGCCTAACCGCTAGGCACAGGATACCGGAGAGGGTCTCCCGAAAAATGCAAGGACAAAAAGGTCAACCCGATCTTCCCAAAAAATTCTCATTGGGATGAGTTGGCCGTTTTGTCCACGAAATTTGCAGCCCTTGGTGAGTGATTATACAATACATATTATCAGTTATTGCAGACGATAAAAAAGGGGAAGAAAATCGCGTTCGCTGAATAATTAGTGACTTTTATTAATTTTGAATAATTAGTGACTTTTATGTAATTTTGAAGTTCTTTCATGACTTTTTTTTAATTTTGAACTTCTTTTTCCGAACGAGTGATTAAAGGATTACTCTGTAAAATTTTTATATTTTAAAATTTGTGAGTTTGAATGAAGAAAATGTTAACGTTGCATAAGTAGAGGCGTATTGTGAATAAAACATTTTTGATGAAAACAGAAGTGCAGGTGTTTAATTTATGAAGTTGAGATATTCCATTCAAAGTGGAAATTAGCATATATAGGAAACCGTCATACCCGAGACGGCGGTAAAATTTCGGACCCAGGATCGAAACCAAGAGCAAGAGGGCGTTCCGTTCATGATAAAGAATTGCTTTTTTCTAATTTTTTAATATTTTCAGTTATTTTTTTATTTCTGTTAAAAGATAATTTGCAGCAGAAGAAAATCAGAGCAAACAGCTATCGGAAACATGGTCCTTCGAGCCGGATAAGTGTGAAAAGTGAAATAAAAAACAGTGAAAATTTAATAAAAAACGTGGTGTCAATAAAACGGAAAGTCGAACCGGGAAATCTAACAATCAAATAATTAAAGTGAAAACAATAAAAGAAAACATAACTAAAATCCGTTAACTCGAAAGCTAAATTTAAAACGGTAATTCGAAATCGTGGTCACTTAAAATTGAAATCTAATCAATTTTTTTGAATATCTAAAGTGAAATCAACCCGAAAGTTAAGTGAAATCGTATAAGCAAATCGCAAAACATAAATTTATGGTGGAATCTTTAACATAGAATAAAATCGATATATAAACCCTAAAGTTAACTTAACAAACTGTGAACTCTAATAGAAACTAATTAACTTAACCGGTATTCGGGTAATTAATCGAAATCATAAACGCGTGAAATCTAAGCTAAAACATAATCAATTCGAAATCTAAACCTAAGGTGAACTAAATAAATTGTGTACCCTAATAAGAACTGCTTAACCGGTATTCGAATAAATAATCGAAATCATAAACAGGTGAAATCTAAATTAAAAAACAATAAAATCGAAATCTAAAATCTAAAGTTAAATAAATAACTTGTAAACTCTAATAGAAACTCATTGACCGGTAATCGGGGAATTAATCGAAATCGCGTGAAATCTAACCATAATCAATTTGAAATCTAAGATCTAAAATTAACTAAATAAATTGTGAATTCTAATAAGAAATTCTAGATCGGTATTCGGGTAGTAAATCAGAATCGGAAACGTGTGAAATCTAAACTACAATACACGAAAATCAAAACTAAAATTAAATTTAAATATAATTGAAACCTAATAACAAGTGTGGTGAAAGTGTATGAATACGAACATCAAAGCAACAAACAAGGAAGATCCCAACAACAGTAACTTCAACCAGCTACCATCCTTGTGAAATGCCCGACCATATAGATGCAATCAACAAAAATAAGTAAATAAAAATCGTGAGTACGAAACATTGCATTAAACTATATTTCTACTACATTTTACAAAATATATATAAAAGGAAATACAAATACAATTGGAAGTTTTATTTTATATTGAATATTATATTGAACATTAAAATTTATTTTTATCATATTGAAATTTACATAAAAGTGACTATTGAATCTTACTAATATTATAAACGTGAATGTTTGTATGTATGTTTGTTACTCTTTCACGCAAAAACTACTGAATGGATTTAAATGAAACTTTACAATAATATAGCTCATATATCAGAATAACATATAGGCTATAATTTATAAAAAAATTCAACATGGCCGCCGAAAACTCAAAATGGCCACGCAAATTGTGTTCCGATTTCAATGAAAGTTGGTATATAGAGGTTTTTAAGGTCGCTAATAACGAATTTGTGGTCAAAACTTATAAATTCAAAATGGCCGTGCCAATATGGCCGACGAATTTGCCAATTGTGTTCCGATTCCAATGAAAATCGAAATCTGGCGGATTTTAAGGTTGCAAATAACGAATTTATGATCAAAACTTATAAATTCAAAATGGCGGACGAATTTTTCCAATTGTATTCCGATTCCAATGAAAGTGAATATCTAGGGGTTTCTAAGGTTGCAAATAACGAATTTATGATCAAAACTTATAAATTCAAAATGGCCGCGCCAATATGGCCGACGAATTTTTCCAATTGTATTCCGATTGCAATGAAAATCGGTATCTGGGGGCTTTTAGGGCAAACAACGAATTTATGATCAAAGCTTATAAATTCAAAATTGCGGGTCCAATATGACGCACGAATTTTCCCAAGCCACATTCTGAAATGTAGTAAATTTCTAAAATTCCCTCTAATCAGTATAGAAACAGTAAAAACGGTAGAAAGAGTCGAAGTTTGCAAATTTGTGCGCCCCTACATTGTCATCACGAGGTTAAACGATGTCATCTATCGCTTCCAAAAAGTTCGATCGGAAAAAACGGGACCTGGAGGAAGCTGTGTTCGGGACGAATACTGAGTAAGAAGGGAGCAGTGTAACGGCTAACCGAAAAGAGAAAGTTAAAATTCCAATTCACCGAGAAGTTACATGTTTAGATGCATCTACTTGAATACATAACGCTGTTCTAATTGAATCACCGATAAGATTGGGAAGAGGGAATTTTTTTCCAGATTTATTGTTTTTTTTCCTACCGCGTACAACGCACACATAATTTTTTTTTATTTAAAAGCCTTGCAACGCACACAGGTTTTTTGCTATAGGCTATCTTACTAATATTATAAACGCGAATGTTTGTATGGATCTTTGTTACTCTTTCACGCAAAAACTACTGAATAGATTTTAATGAAACTTTACAATAATATAGCTCATACTTCAGAATAACATATAGGCTATCTCGAAACCTTCGGGTAGCTGTAGTGTACTGATATAGAAAAATCCGAAACTTTTGTATGGGAGGTACTCTTCAAATTTCTGCTAAAGAAGTCAGATCCATTTTGTTTTGGTTTTTTTCCGATAAAAATACGATTTCCAAAGTTTCAGATCGATCGGAGTTTATTTACGGATAGTTGCCGTACAATTTTGTTGAAAAAATCAGATTTATCGCGAAGGACGCGGTTCTCTGAACTTGGATTGAAGTAACTTCGGCTGCATGTGCCTATAAAAAATATGTCGGCAAAAAAAGACGACAAATTCAATAATCAGATGTTCGTCGCTTTTTCTTTTTGAGCTATGGTACCTGGAAATTTGCATAGATTTCAAGGTGCTTGATTTTTCAACATACAATAATTTGGCATGGGACATATTTTTTTTCATATTTCTTACGGAAAAATTACTCTTTATCATGCCGTTAAATGTTTGAAAAGTTCGCCCAATGTTGCCAAACGTTGCTTATTGAACGTATTAACTGTCTCCATTCATAGTGTGAAGTGTGACATCATCGGGAATTGCATCAACGCTACTTGATGGTGGATGTTTAGTGTATTGAGCACCCAAGTTCCTATTGAATTTGAACCAGAGAGAAACACCTACATGTAACATCAGTAAAAACTCCCGTATTGCCACATCCGTGCAAAATTATTATTTTGGAGCGAACGCACCATGGCCTATAAGAAATAGGTCGAAGCGCATGACAGGGCTTTTCAAGATTTCCGAGGAAAACCTAATCCATGGTAGGCGCTCTGACACTACTTGTTCAACTTTGCCTGGTATACTTCGATCAAAGCTTGCAAATGAGCTGAACGGATGCATGCTTGAAAGCATCACATCTATGGAACAGTATTGAAAAAACCAACTTTTGGTCGTTTCAAATAGCGAAATTTCAATCGATAGCATCGATATTATTCGGAATCAAAAATACGAAAGTGGCTCCTACTGTACTTTAAAATTCTTATCACCTCAACTGCAAAATAAACGGAAGCTATAGCGCGTACCAAAAGAATTGGAAATATAAACACAGGCGGCGAACTGACAATTTCACCTCATTAAAATTTCGTGTATGGATAAAGTTCAAGCGGACGTGCATTGTAATTTCTTCTTCGAAATTCATTTACGGGCAAAAACACTCCCTCATAGCATCTGACCACGACAAAAGTGGCAGTGAGACCGCTGAATTGTGATTAGGGATATAAATGAGCAAGTGATTTGGGTTTTTAAACGAACGGAGTTACACTTTTCTTTACGAATGTACTTGCATCCCGGGATTTGAGACTCTCAGTGCCCATCGATTTTGAGATTCCCAATTGTTTTGGCGCACGCCATACTATTGGCTTATTTGTGCAGCGAGGCGCACCGGGTTCCAGCTAGTATTTATATAAAAAAGGTGAAAGTTTATTCTTATATACAACATAATTTGCGTTAATGTGAATCGTCGTCGTCGGCATCTCGTAGTATTCTGAAATTAGATTCGTTATTGTTAATAAATAAGAAAGAAAAGACTGAAAGCATTTGCGAATATTTTGTTATCGAAATCTCTGAAAATATTTGAACCTTTTGTCAAACCTCTCTTCGTTTATTTGTTTATTGAGTCTGAAATCTGATCCTCACAATCGTATAAAACATGGAGTCTCTAATTAGGAAGCAGCTAGCCCAATGGGAGTTGTTACAAAAATGTATTCTAAACGCGAGAAAGAAGCCTAAGGATAGACGAACGCTAAGCTACTATGAGAAAAGGGTGAGCAAATTTGAAGATTTGTTCAATGAATTTCAGCAAAACCATAAGGAAATTCTCATTTTGCAACAATCAGAAGAGGCTGACAAATACAGTGAATGTCCATATTTCGCGGAAGAGTTGTATGACGACGTGGAGGAATTTTTCGTTTCTAACCTGGCTATGTTGGAAGACTTCCGAAAGAAATTATCGCCTTCGGGATCATCAGAGCAGCTGAAACTGTCCACAACGATGATCGCGAGCTCACCTCGCGAAACCAATACAACAGCAATAAAACTTCCGAAATTGGCTATTGATAAGTTTAGGGGTAATTATACAAAATGGACGACTTTTCATGATCTATTTCAGACAATGATACATGAGAACAGAGGGTATGCACCGGTGCAGAAATTGCAATATCTTAAACTACTATTGGAAGGAGAACCAGAAAATCTAATACGACATTTGCAAATAACGGATGAAAATTATGAGTCTGCGTGGGCATTATTAAAAGAAAGATACAACAACAAAAGAGTGCTGGTCAATTCTCATTTGGAAATTTTAGTTAATCAACCGATTCTATCAACAGAGACAGCTCACACCATCCGACAGATATTGGATACAACCACAGAGTGTTTGCTAGCTCTCACCAATTTGAAGATTGATGTTTCGACCTGGGATCCACTTATAGTACACCTAGTTGTGAAACGACTTCCTTCGTCCACCCATCAGTTGTGGGAGCAAAGTTCAAGTGATCAGAGTGAGTTACCAACATGGAAGGGGTTACAGGACTTTTTGAAAGCACGGTTCCGGACATTAGAAGCCATTGCCTTGAATGGAGGAAAAGCTAATAAACCATCGAAACCAGATCATCGAAGACCACATGCAAGAACATTTCACACCACCACTCAATTTGCCTGCCCAGTGTGTGCACAGCCTCATGGCATAAGACAATGTCCTACATTTTTATCGTACTCTACACAACGGAAAATAGAATTCGTCAAAGCAAAGGGATTGTGCATTAATTGTATCGGGTTCGGACATATACTGGCAAATTGTCCCAGTGATGGAAGGTGTCGACAATGTCAGCGTCGCCATCATTCATTGCTTCATTACAACGGTCAACCTGAAGCGAGAAAACAGTTTACGATGAAGGGAAACAAGTCGAGTGTAACCACGAGCAGTCCAAGTTCTAATTTTGTCACGGCTTCAGCTCAGTCCAGTGAGGTTTCAGACACCATAAGTCCAACTAATCTAAACTCATTTATGGTCAACAAACTCCAAACCAACCAGGTGCTTTTAGTCACTGCATTAATAAGAATAGTCTCTCCAAGCGGTAGGGAACAAATAGTCCGTGCTTTGATTGATCAAGGGTCTCAAACATCATTCATCACCGAGAAGATACGCCAAGATCTCCAATTAAAACGCGAACGGATTAATGCAAGAATACAAGTGATAGGATACGAGCATTTGGATTCTGCAAGATGGACAACAAATTTCATTATCAAACCCTTAAAAGACAACGATTTTAGTGTTAAAGTGACTGGTCTTGTATTACCGAAGCTATCTGATGTCATGCCAACGCACACACTCTCTCATCAAAACTGGAAACATTTACATCAAATTGATCTCGCAGATCCGGAATATTATCGTCCAGGAAAAATAGATGTGCTTCTAGGAGCAGATGTACATGGAAAAATAATAATGGATGGATTGATAAAAAGCGTCAACGGAAGCCCCACAGCACAGAAGACGACGTTGGGATGGATCCTCTCAGGAGAATTCAGCGACAAGGCTCAACCTCCAATCAGGCTACAGAGTTTTCACATTTGTGCTGACCTCAACAACCAATTAAAACGTTTCTGGGAAATTGAGGAGATACCAGAGAACCCTCGATTAAGTGAAGAAGAAGTCAAATGTGAAACATTGTTTGAAACAACCACCAAGCGCTTGGCAGACGGTCGATACGAAGTTCAACTACTCATCCAGACAGCTACAGCATCTATGCATTTGGGAAAATCAAAAAACATTGCCATATCCAGATTACTTCAAATGGAGAAAAGATTTGCTAAGGACCAAAAGTTGTATGAAGAATATTCGAAGTGCATCAACGAGTATTTGGATTTAGGGCATATGGAGAAAGTAAACTCATCTGAAGACGACAATCATCGGATAGACGGAATGGATGCCTACACCTGCACCTATTTACCACATCATGCAGTCTTAAAAGAAACAAGTACTACCACAAAATTGCGGGTCGTTTTTGATGCGTCTAGACCAACTGCTAGCAGAATCTCTCTAAACGACATGATGCTCAAGGGACCAGTCGTACAGGACGAATTAACTGCAATACTGATGCGATGGCGAAAACATCATATCGCTTTCACTGCTGATGTGGAAAAAATGTACCGCCAAGTGCGAGTACGAAACGAAGACACGGAATACCAAAGGATAGTCTGGCGATCCGACTCTAATCAACCCATCGAAGAATATAAACTGCTGACAGTGACTTTCGGGACGAAAAGTGCTCCATATCTGGCTACAAGGGTGGTAAAGCAACTAGCTCTTGACGAAAAGGAGGCGTATCCTAAAGCTTCCAACATTGCCTTATCCGATTTCTATGTCGATGACTTGTTGTCCGGAACACAATCCATCGAAGAAGCCATACAGGCACAGCAGCAATTGTTGAAGCTGATGAATTCCGGCGGGTTTTCTTTACGAAAATGGGCATCTAACTGCAAGAAAATATTAGTACATTTACCAAAAGAATATTGTGAAACAAACCAATCTTGCGAAATATCTCTTGATGATGACATTAGGACATTGGGCACATTTTGGAATCCTGGAACCGACATGTTGTCATATACATACACGATGAGTCCTGAGCCAGCAAAATGGACAAAACGCAGTAATTTATCCGAAACTTCCAAATTATTCGATCCTCTAGGTCTCCTCGCACCCATAATAATACGGGCCAAACTCATCATTCAAGCCCTGTGGCTGAAAGGTTTGGAATGGGATGAGGAGGTTTCACAGGATCTCGCAGGTGAATGGCTAAAATATAAAGAAAACCTGTTAGAAATCGATAATATAAAAATAAATAGATGGACACATTATAGAAGCACGAACACAAAAACAGAGCTGCATGGATTTTCGGATGCTTCCATAAAAGCATATGCAGCCGCGGTCTATTTGTGTAGTACCGACGAGCAGGGCAATCGACATTCCACCTTGATAGCTGCCAAATCAAAGGTGGCACCTGTAAAGACGGTGACACTGCCTCGGCTGGAACTATGTGCGGCAGCGCTCCTCGCAAAATTAATGAGGTATGTCATAGACGCACTCAAATTGGAGACATCTTATTCAGCATACGCATGGACTGATTCTGAAATAGTCATCGCCTGGTTACGCGGCCATCCTGCTAAATGGAAAACATTTATTGCAAACAGGGTTTCCCACATCTACGAGATTCTAGGACAAAACATTTGGAGGTATGTTCCAACCAAGCAGAATCCTGCAGACTGCGCATCCCGCGGAATGAAACCTGCCGAACTACTCAAACATGACTTGTGGTGGAAAGGACCAACGTGGTTGTGTCAACCAGAAGAGCAATGGCCGAAAGCAAAATGCACAGTCTCTACAGAGCTTGAACAAAGAAGAGTTACGACCTTGCACCTACATGTTGATAATGACGATCTCGAGTCAAGATATTCTTCGTTGACTAAACTCATTCGTGTGACGGCGTATTGCAAGCGATTTGTGTTCAATGCTCAAAGACCTACCTCTCAACGAAGGAATACATATTTAAAACATGATGAACTTAAAGAAGCGCTGTACTATTGGATCCAACAAATTCAAAGGAGACATTTCCATGATGAAAAAAATTCAATCCAACAACAAAAGACAGTACTTCGACAAAGCCGATTAGCGAAACTGTCTCCATTTATTGATGAAGAGGGCATATTGCGAGTCGGAGGTAGATTACGATACTCCGACTTACCATTTCAGGAAAAGTTTCCCATAATACTGCCCGATAAATGCCATTTGAGTACGTTAGTCATTAATAAAGTACATCGAGAGACTATGCATGGGGGGCCACAATTAATGTTGCAAGTTCTCTCCCACAAGTACTGGTTGTTAAATGCCAGAAACACAATTCGTTATCATATCCATAAATGTTTAGTCTGCTATCGACAAAGGGCCTCCACACAAACACAACTAATGGGCGATCTTCCTGCCCCAAGATTGCAAGTGTCTCGTCCGTTCTCCCACACTGGCGTGGATTACTGTGGGCCATTCGAATTAAAAACACACAAGGGTCGGAACCCCAAAAGGTACAAGGCATACGTTTCACTTTTTGTCTGCATGGTCACCAAAGCGTTACACCTCGAGCTAGTAACCGATCTAAGCGCGGAAGGATTTATTGCTGCTTTTCGTAGGTTTACATCCAGAAGAGGAATGTGCACCAAGCTGTATTGTGATTGTGGGACAAACTTCGTGGGTGCAAATCGACTACTCAAAAAACAACAGCAACAGCAACAAAATAAGCTGAACAACGAAATCGGAGCCATTCTCGAAAATGAAGGGGTCAGTTTTAGTTTCATCCCACCTTCATCTCCTCATTTTGGTGGCCTGTGGGAAGCAGGTGTTAAGTCTACGAAATATCATCTGAAACGAGTCATTGGAAAAACTTTTTTTTTATGTGAAAGACTAGAGTCACAGGAAACGCCCTTTATACTGTGTCGACAATCTATTTTCTTCATATAGAGTGCAATGTCGAACAGCAGCTCTAGCCGGGGAAGAAAGGAGCTGTCACAACCTACCCGCGATATTTTTTAGTCCACCTACTTCCAACCATTACTGTCGCGACTTTGACATCGGGCCATCGAGAAACAACTCGCTGGAGTGTTATGCCTCCTGAAACGAGTTGGATCTCATCAACCAACCGATGACATGCGCTTTTTTGGTGGAGCGGGGAAGGGCTAAGGAAGGCTATGACAGAAGGGATCAGGAATGTAAAGAGGGAAGAAGAAAGAAGGAAAGTTACGTGGGTGGGAAAGTGGAAAAGGCGAAGAACCAAGGGCAAGAGGGCGTTCCGTTCATGATAAAGAATTGCTTTTTTCTAATTTTTTAACATTTTCAGTTATTTTTTTATTTCTGTTAAAAGATAATTTGCAGCAGAAGAAAATCAGAGCAAACAGCTATCGGAAACACACTGTTTAGCTGATTTTTTGGTTTTTTATTACAAAAAACATGTCGAAAGGGAAGAAAAATATTAAATTAAAGAGATAATCTTTTAAATTAAGAAAAGGAAAAAAATATTTTTTTATAATTTTATACGACCGCATCTTTCGCACTAGGGGTCACCAATATGACGATATGACTCGTCGTTTATACCCAGAACACACCAACACTCTTAATCTTTATTATGACGTCAGAATGACGTAGACTGCATTTTATTTCCATATCTTTTGTATGGTTCTACGTCATTTTGACGTCATAATCAAGATTAAGAGTGCTGGTGTGTCCTGGGTATTAGTTTCTATTGTTTATTAACAGCATTTGTTCATATTATATAGTATACTAGCAAAAACCCGCGTATGTCGCAACGCCTTTTAATAAAACAAAATTATGTGTGCATCCGGAATAAGAAAAGGGTATGGACATGCAAGACATGACTTTGGATATATAAAAAACTTTAGAGTTGACTATAAAAATATGTTACCTACCTACAACTTAAAAAATTCGAGGTTAACCATCGGAAATCTTTTATACTACGTGCACAACAGATACCTAGCCAATTTTATTCAGAATATGTCTTGTGCGCGTAGATTTTGACGTTCTCAGATAATTGGCACCCTGAACTTGCACCATGGCGAACATGGCTTGAGACGAAGATTGCCAACATTTTAAGACGATACTACTGATTTGATCCTAAAAAGGACAGTTGATGCTTCCCGTTTTCGTGTTTCGTCGATTCCGGCCATACGTTTGATTATAAACGATGTTAGATGTTTCACTTGTAAATATTGCAAAAAAGTTTTCATTCAACATGATTTTTTACTTTTTAGTTCATTTTTAAACAAAAGCATATTTTTAAGTTTTTTAAACTATATTTTTAACTAGCTGGAACCCGGTGCGCCTCGCTGCACAAATAAGCCAATAGTATGGCGTGCGCCAAAACAATTGGGAATCTCAAAATCGATGGGCACTGAGAGTCTCAAATCCCGGGATGCAAGTACATTCGTAAAGAAAAGTGTAACTCCGTTCGTTTAAAAACCCAAATCACTTGCTCATTTATATCCCTAATCACAATTCAGCGGTCTCACTGCCACTTTTGTCGTGGTCAGATGCTATGAGGGAGTGTTTTTGCCCGTAAATGAATTTCGAAGAAGAAATTACAATGCACGTCCGCTTGAACTTTATCCATACACGAAATTTTAATGAGGTGAAATTGTCAGTTCGCCGCCTGTGTTTATATTTCCAATTCTTTTGGTACGCGCTATAGCTTCCGTTTATTTTGCAGTTGAGGTGATAAGAATTTTAAAGTACAGTAGGAGCCACTTTCGTATTTTTGATTCCGAATAATATCGATGCTATCGATTGAAATTTCGCTATTTGAAACGACCAAAAGTTGGTTTTTTCAATACTGTTCCATAGATGTGATGCTTTCAAGCATGCATCCGTTCAGCTCATTTGCAAGCTTTGATCGAAGTATACCAGGCAAAGTTGAACAAGTAGTGTCAGAGCGCCTACCATGGATTAGGTTTTCCTCGGAAATCTTGAAAAGCCCTGTCATGCGCTTCGACCTATTTCTTATAGGCCATGGTGCGTTCGCTCCAAAATAATAATTTTGCACGGATGTGGCAATACGGGAGTTTTTACTGATGTTACATGTAGGTGTTTCTCTCTGGTTCAAATTCAATAGGAACTTGGGTGCTCAATACACTAAACATCCACCATCAAGTAGCGTTGATGCAATTCCCGATGATGTCACACTTCACACTATGAATGGAGACAGTTAATACGTTCAATAAGCAACGTTTGGCAACATTGGGCGAACTTTTCAAACATTTAACGGCATGATAAAGAGTAATTTTTCCGTAAGAAATATGAAAAAAAATATGTCCCATGCCAAATTATTGTATGTTGAAAAATCAAGCACCTTGAAATCTATGCAAATTTCCAGGTACCATAGCTCAAAAAGAAAAAGCGACGAACATCTGATTATTGAATTTGTCGTCTTTTTGGCCGACATATTTTTTATAGGCACATGCAGCCGAAGTTACTTCAATCCAAGTTCAGAGAACCGCGTCCTTCGCGATAAATCTGATTTTTTCAACAAAATTGTACGGCAACTATCCGTAAATAAACTCCGATCGATCTGAAACTTTGGAAATCGTATTTTTATCGGAAAAAAACCAAAACAAAATGGATCTGACTTCTTTAGCAGAAATTTGAAGAGTACCTCCCATACAAAAGTTTCAGATTTTTCTATATCAGTACACTACAGCTACCCGAAGGTTTCGAGATAGCCTATATGTTATTCTGAAGTATGAGCTATATTATTGTAAAGTTTCATTAAAATCTATTCAGTAGTTTTTGCGTGAAAGAGTAACAAAGATCCATACAAACATTCGCGTTTATAATATTAGTAAGATAGCCTATAGCAAAAAACCTGTGTGCGTTGCAAGGCTTTTAAATAAAAAAAAATTATGTGTGCGTTGTACGCGGTAGGAAAAAAAACAATAAATCTGGAAAAAAATTCCCTCTTCCCAATCTTATCGGTGATTCAATTAGAACAGCGTTATGTATTCAAGTAGATGCATCTAAACATGTAACTTCTCGGTGAATTGGAATTTTAACTTTCTCTTTTCGGTTAGCCGTTACACTGCTCCCTTCTTACTCAGTATTCGTCCCGAACACAGCTTCCTCCAGGTCCCGTTTTTTCCGATCGAACTTTTTGGAAGCGATAGATGACATCGTTTAACCTCGTGATGACAATGTAGGGGCGCACAAATTTGCAAACTTCGACTCTTTCTACCGTTTTTACTGTTTCTATACTGGTTAGAGGGAATTTTAGAAATTTACTACATTTCAGAATGTGGCTTGGGAAAATTCGTGCGTCATATTGGACCCGCAATTTTGAATTTATAAGCTTTGATCATAAATTCGTTGTTTGCCCTAAAAGCCCCCAGATACCGATTTTCATTGCAATCGGAATACAATTGGAAAAATTCGTCGGCCATATTGGCGCGGCCATTTTGAATTTATAAGTTTTGATCATAAATTCGTTATTTGCAACCTTAGAAACCCCTAGATATTCACTTTCATTGGAATCGGAATACAATTGGAAAAATTCGTCCGCCATTTTGAATTTATAAGTTTTGATCATAAATTCGTTATTTGCAACCTTAAAATCCGCCAGATTTCGATTTTCATTGGAATCGGAACACAATTGGCAAATTCGTCGGCCATATTGGCACGGCCATTTTGAATTTATAAGTTTTGACCACAAATTCGTTATTAGCGACCTTAAAAACCTCTATATACCAACTTTCATTGAAATCGGAACACAATTTGCGTGGCCATTTTGAGTTTTCGGCGGCCATGTTGAATTTTTTTATAAATTATAGCCTATATGTTATTCTGATATATGAGCTATATTATTGTAAAGTTTCATTAAAATCCATTCAGTAGTTTTTGCGTGAAAGAATAACAAACATACATACAAACATTCACGTTTATAATATTAGTAAGATGATGCACTAACAAATCAAATTGATTAGCAAATGCCATTATGTCCCGAAAACTTGCTATTGTAGCAACAGGAGCAAATGTTTCGTCGTAATCTACTAAATATTCTTTGCTCCACGTGCAACAAGACGAGCTTTATATTTAATAGGGTTTCCGAAATCGTTATTTTTAATTGCAAACACCCACTTACAGTCAACGATATTTTTATTTATGGGTTTTGTTACTAATGACCAAGTATTGTTAACTTTAAGTGATTTTAATTCATCTTCAATTTCTTGTTTCCATAATTCCCTATCATCTCTACTTTCAATTTCTTGAAATGAGTTTGGAATTCTACAAACAATAGATTGTGCACACATTAAATAATCTTCTAATGAATTATTTTCGTGATAACTTATAGGTGGGCACTATCATTCCTCCTGAGTTGAAATTGTTCCCCAATTTTATTTTTATTGCTTTGAGGTGTTGACTTATTGTACTTATCTGCTTCAGTTACAGATTTATTTGATCCAAGATCTAATTTCGGTTTATTTACTAGAACTCTCTTCTTCTACAGATTTTAACTTATCTGATTTATCATTATCAGACTTATTATTTTCGAAATTATCTGATTTATCATGACTACCAGATTTAAGAAGCTCTGTTACTGATTTTGACAGAATGTCAGATGCATCAGTTTTATTATGGGCATTTTCAGAATTAACCCTTTCTAAGCTAATACTAGGCCTTGATATTAAATAATTTGTTTCAACAAATATTACGTCTCTAACTATAACAAAATTTTCGGCCTCCACATCCCACACTTTATAGCCATTTGGCTGATATCCAACTAATATAGCTTTCCAGGATTTTTTATCAAATTTTGTCTTCCTGGTTTTATTGTGAACTTAAATTGTAGAACCAAAAATTCTCAAATATCTTATTTGTGGCTTTTTACCGTGCCACAACTCGTAAGGCGTTTTATCTTGTTTTAAGGCTTTTGTAGGAGTCAAATTAATTAAATATATTGCTGTAAGAACAGCTTCACCCCAAAACGATTTATCTAATTTAGCACCGTCTATCATTGTACGAGCCTTTTCTGTTATGGTTCTTACCATGCGTTCTGAAACACCATTTAATTGTTGGGTTCGTAGAACAGTTACATGATAACTAATACCTTTTTGTGTACAATAGTCTTTCATTTCATTTGGTAGATATTCCCTACCGTTATCGCAATATAAATTTACTACTTTTAAATTAAAATGAGTTTCACTTTATGAAATAAAATCTTTAAACATAGAAAATACATCCGATTTGTAAGTGATTAAGTATGTGACGCAATAATGAGTAAATTCATCAACAAAAATCACAAAATAATTTTTAGTGTTTAATGTTGAAGGAGTGATCGGACCACAGATATCCAAATGAACTATAAACAATGGTCTCTTTATATAACTTTTATCTTTATTTTTACTGAATGGCAATTGGGCTTGTTTACCATTTATACAAGCTTCGCATAATTCATCACTAGGCCTAATTTTATCAATCTGATTCATATCATCGACGATCGACCATTTGTTTATATTTTATTTCTAAAAACTTGGACTTGACTATGTGACCTAAACGTTGATGCCATAAAAAATAATTATTTTTCATAGCACTGCAAATTCTAACATTTGGGGTTACTTTATTAATTTTAATTTCAAAAACAACTAGTTGGGATGTGGGTTCGACCCTTTCGGTCCACACGATCAACTTCCCAGTATGATGAATGTTGAATAGTATGATTGGATATTTTAATAATAAATGAACAATAGGCAATATAGAATATATGTATAATACCGAGAATTTGTCACAATTGTTTATCAATATTTTCGTTAAAATGTCAAACTAAATGTGCGCACTTACAAGATTAGGTATTAATGTTTTTCGGCACCTCAATGAAGTCGATATAGTTTTTAGTTCGCGCGGTATCGTGCAGGTACAAAAACCACTTAAGTCATTTAAACCAAAAAACCGCTGGACCGAATATTATAAAAATCTTTTCAGATTATATTGTCGCTAATACGCTTCGAACCGCACCTCAAGTAAGTCAATATCTTTCGTGGTTCGGGCGATATCGTGCAGGTACAAAAATCACTTACGTCGCTTAAACAAAAAAACAGCTGAACCGAATCTCATGAAAATCTTTTCAGATCATATTTCGGTTAATACGCTTCGAACGACACCTCAACGAAGTCGATATCAGTTTTGGTTCGCGCGATATCGTGCAGGAAAAAATGACCACATCCGTACGCACATACACACACACACACACATACTTCCTCCCAATTTTTTGCTTAAAATGCTCCTGGGACCCTGAAAGATGAAAATACGTTGAAATTTTCGATTTCGATTTTCGGACCGATTACAATAACTTCCTATACTGGGAAGTTAACAACAATTAAATTATTCATAGGCTTACCTTCCATTATGGTTTTAACGTTTTTGTTAACCTGAGCGCCGTTTTGATCAAAAATCACCTGCATGCCAGACTGCTGCATTTTTCTTACCGAAAGCAAGTTATATGTAACTTCTGAACAATAAAGAACTTCCTCAAGTATACCCTGTATACCCATGTTACTTGTTACATGAATTATTCCTTTCTTCGTTCCAGTGACGAAAGTGTCATTCTTCGCTATGGTGATTTTAATTGGTGGATCCAATTCAATGAAACTATGGAAATAACTGTCATTATTTATAAGATTATCCGATGCTCCAGAATCAAGTAGAAAATTAGCTCGGTCTATGTTTCCTGATTGAAAATCTCCTGCCATAAAAGCAAAAGTTGATGTATAATCATTGTAATAAGGCGGAGCTGTGTATAATTGAGAGTTACATCCGTTTCAGCAGCAGTTTTCCTTTGGTCATTAACATATTTCTGTCTCTTTTTACTGAAATAACAATCTTTTAACAAATGACCTTTAGGGCCGAAACACATCCAGGCGTGCTTTGAACACATCCAAGCCCAAAGCTGGCTGCAAGCATATCCAACTTATGCGTTCAAATGGGATTTAACACATTAAAGCTTTTCTCGCAAATTCAGGCCTTGGCCTGAGCCGCAGAGCCGTCCGCGGAATTCGCAAAACACAATCAGTCCAGCTGATGACTGCTGTCAAATAAGCTTGCGGTATGCTAACCTTTTTGACTTTCTGGAGCGCGTTCGAAAGCCTTACTATAGTAAACCACGAGGTAAGCTGTGGTTATGCTACATCACTTCACTTAACCACGAAAGTTTATGTTTAACCATGGAGGTTTTTGAACGCACCGTGGTTAACTACGTGGTAAAGAAAATCTAAAATTTTTTTTCCATAAAATAGTGTCCGCTATTTGCCTCAATTATTTCCAATAATTAATTATTTAAAATAATCTCACAAATCCCACTTTGATTTGTTCATTATTAACATTAAAACAAATGTCAAAAAATTGTTTTTATTCTTCTTCTTCTTAACTATCGCTAACCATGCTCCCGAGCATGGTTAAAATTTAACTACACCATGGTTAACCACGGGAGTTTTTGAACACCAAAAAGTTATGCTCGTGGTTATGTTGTAGTTAACCACGGAGTTTTTGAACGACAAAAGTTTACCATAGTTAACCATGGTTAACCATAGTAAGGTTTTTGAACGCGCTCCAGGACTATTTCTCTTTACCAATAAACAAAACCCCAACCGAAAAGTTCAACTGTCAAAAGAAAACTACAGCCTCGGCCGAATTCAAATTTCAACATTGCCGGAATTCCGACAGAGGCGAGTCTTGCGGCCATCATTGCCAAGGCCTGAATTTCCAAGATAAGTTTTGATGTGTTCAATCTCATTTAAACGCATTGGTTGGATATTTTTTTTTCTTTTTTTTATGTGGCAGTGCTAAGCTCAGGAGTCACCCTTTGTACTCCTAGTCCGTCATGTCATTTGTCACGTCATGGTGCAATGTCTAGCAGTAAGCTTAGTACGGGGGAGGGGGGGGGGGTTATAAAGGTAAGGGGGGGGTATTGAAGAAGGTGGTGATGAACTCTGCGTTTGAACTCTTGGATGTTGTATGAGCTCGGAAAAACTGACTGCGAGAGATTATTCCACAGTCGAGTTGTTCTATTCACAAACGAATTCATATCTTGTTGAGTGCGTGAAAGGGGGAGTTGCAGATGGAGGGAATGAGATGAGTGGGCTAATCTGGTGTTGCGGGTATAAGATTGCCGTGGAGGCAGGAGAGCGTTTAGCTCGAGAGAACAGTCACTATGATAGTAGCGATAAAATTTGGTCAGTGCTGCTACATTCCTACGATGGCTCAGGGGGTCGATGGTGGAGCAAGCGGTATCGTCATTAATTAACTTAAGGGCCCTTTTTGGACCTTATCTAACCATGCTAAGGTGGTTATTGAAGCGCCGCCCCAAACGAGGGAGTTGTATTCGAGAAGAGGCCGAATGTAGGATTTATAAATAACAGCACGGGCCGATGGCTGGAGGAGGAACTTGCACCTCTTAAGAAATCCCAAGCACTGGGATGCTTGTTTGGCGATTTGGAATATATGGTCATTCCATCGCAAGTCTTTGGCTAATGTCACACCTAGGATGTGTAGGGATGGGTCGGCCTTTAGTACCACGTCATCCACTTTCAAGGATGGTGAGGTGTTGATCTTTTTCTTTGAAATAAGACAGTACTTGGTTTTGTCAGGGTTGAAATCAACACGATTGTTCTTTCCCCACTCTAGAATGAGTTTAATGTCGTTATTAACAGAGATGGACATAATTTCCCGATCATCAAGACAGGATCTGGCATGAGTCTGTCCTGTATCGTAGCTGTACGAGTAACGTAAAGTACCGTCGTCAGCGAAGCTGAGAAGTGGGTTGGAGGGGATTGAAAGTAGGTCATTTATAAAGATGAGAAATAGGGCCGGTGATAAAATTGAACCCTGAGGGACCCCCGCAGAAATGGGGTGAGATTCAGATTTGACGCCATCCAATACTACCTTAATTGAACGACCGGAAAGGAAACTTTCAACCCACTTATACAGAAGCGAGTCAATTCCAATAGCTTTGAGTTTAGCTAACAAGGCTGAGTACCATACTCTGTCAAAAGCCTTGGAGATATCTAAAGCAACCAAACTAGATTCACCAGATCCATGCAAACTTCGGTTGAGGTGTTCTGTAAGGCAAACTAAAAGATCACCAGTGGATCTTTTTTGTCGGAAGCCGTATTGTTTGTCGTTGATAAGTTGGTTGGATTCTAGGTATCCCATTATCTTTTTGTTAATTATCGTTTCCATGGTTTTGGAGAGAATAGAAGTAATTGCTATTGGACGGTAGTTGGAGGGAAGGCTGGAGTTACCTTTTTTCGGTATTGGCTGGACATGGGCAAGTTTCCAGGAGTCTGGGTAAACTCCGGAGGAGTATGATAGAGCAAAAAGTTTGCGCAGAGGTTTAGCCAAAGGTGATGCGCATTGTTTTAAGACAACAGGGGGTATGTTATCGGGTCCAGTGCATTTATTGACATCGAGCTCCTTGAGGCACCTGTACACCTCGCGAGTTCTGAAGAAAACCCTGTCCATTAAATGAGCGCTGTGCTCGAGAACCGGGGGTAGCATATCAGTTTGGGGTAAAGAAGAATTGGCAGCAAACAGAGATGCTAATAAATCGGCCTTGGATTTTCGGTCACGTGCCCACTATCCCTGCCCTCTACCTCCCTACAAATTAGGCATTTGGCAGCTTGGTCACACTCCTTTACTTTGTGACCCTCTTTTCCGCAGCCTCGGCACAGCCTTCCTCTATCCTGGCTGCTGCTGCAGTTCCTCGCTATACGACCGAACTTCCTGCATTTGAAGCACGGTTTAAGCGATACCCGCTCCCGCATTCGGCATACCACCCAGCCGACTCGAACTTTACCTGCTGCGATAGCCTTCTTCGCAGCTTCAACAGGCAGGCTTATAAACGCCGTCTGAGTGCCCCCCCACGACTCTCTTAGCCTGAGGACATCCTTTTCCTCTACCGTCAGACCTAGCTGGGTCCTCAGTGCCTCGCACACCTCTTCCTTGGTTGTGATCTCGTCCAAGTCTCTACACTCGATCACTACCGTATTTGTATTGGCTCCCACCTCGGCCACCCCGTTAATCGATGCTTTAACCTTCTGTTCTAAGTCCCCGGTCTTAGCATCTCCCCTCTTTAGCTCCAGCAGGAGATCGCCCTTTTGCGTTCTCCTAACTCTATTTACGCTGTTTCCCAGTTCCGCCAGGGAGGCATCTGTCCTCACCTTGCGAAGGATCTCCGCGTACGTTGCTTCCCCTTTGGTCGTGATGATAATCGCATCCGACCGGGTCCTTTGCCTCAAATTGTTGGCCTCTTTCAGTCTTCTTTTCTTTTTCTTCCTCTTTTTTCGTTCCACCTTCTTCCAGGCAGAACTTTCCCGGTCCCCACTCTCGCATTCAACCGGGCGTGCCGCCTGTAGCGGGGCTGGCTCGGCCACTGCGTCGGAAGTCTTTCCCTTTTTTCTCTTGGGGGTGTGCTGATGCAGCTGCACCTCCTCGTTGAGCTCTCTACGGCGCTTGTGCGGCCGCGGCTCTTTGCTCTTTTCTTGGGGCCGTTTCTCTCCAGCCTCCCCGGTTGAACGGCTCTCTTGCTTCCTCGGCAAATCTTCTGTTTGAGCCGACGTATCCACCAGCTCTTTCGCTCTTTGCCTCTTTGCTATTTCCTCTTTTGCTCTTAGGTACCTGACCAACCCAATTTTCTCTTTGATGGCGTGCTCGACGTTTTCCTTAGCGTCGACATACTCCATTAGGTGTCTTATCATAACCCCCAATTTCTCGAAGGGGGGTGATTCAGCATCCTCCGCAGTGGTCGCCGGAGTGCTCACCCTCGCTTCACCATTTTTTGCTGACCCAAGGTTTACCCCCACCCCCAAGCTTGCCTGTTGAAGCTGCGAAGAAGGCTATTTCAGCAGGTAAGGTTCGAGTCGGCTGGGTTGTATGCCGAATGCGGGAGCGGGTATCGCTTAAACCGTGCTTCAAATGCATGAAGTTCGGTCACATAGCGAGAAACTGCAGCAGCAGCCAGGATAGAGGAAGGCTGTGTCGAGGCTGCGGGAAAGAGGGTCACAAGGTAAAGGAGTGTGACCAAGCTGCAAAATGCCTAATCTTTAGGGAAGTAGAGGGCAGAGATAGTGGGCACGTGACCGGGGGGAATAGATGTCCGGCGTTCAAAGAGGCGCTGAAAAACAGACGAAGATAAGGTTCATACAGATAAACCTGAACCACTGTCAAGCAGCACAAGATCTGCTGGCACAGACAGCCTATGAGGAAAAAATCGACGTCGCAATCGTCTGCGAGCAGTACAGGAACCTGCACAGCGGCGTCTGGATAAACGATAGCAGCGGCATGTCAGCGATATGGACGTGCGGGAGCTGAGCCATGGAAGATACCATGAGAAGCCCAGATAATGGCTTCACGGGGGCAAAAGTAGGCGGAATACACGTCTACAGCTGCTATGCGGCGCCAAGCCTGACCCTAGACGAGTATGAGTCGATGTTGGAAAGGTTAGCCGCCGACGCGAGTCGCCATCACCCGGTAATATTAGCGGGTGATTTCAATGCTTGGGCTGTCGAATGGGGCAGTCGACAAACGAATGCAAGAGGGCGCATACTTCTAGAAGTATTCTCGCGACTTAACGTGGTGTTGGTCAACACCGGAGGCGAAAACACCTTCCAAAGGGGTGGGAGATCGTCTGTAATCGACATCACTTACGTGAGCGATTCAGTGGCCAAGGACCTACAATGGCGGGTGAGCGATTTGTACACGCACAGCGACCACCAAGCCATCATCTTCGAGGTAGGCCAGGGTATAGAAAAGAGGAATCCTAGGTACGGAACGGCTAGAGGATGGGCCGTTAAGAAACTCGACGCAGAGGTATTCGAGGAAGTATTCCTGCATGATGCGAGGTCGGCAGGAGGTGCCAGGGAAGGGGCAGAGAAAATAGAAGAATCAGTGAAATGGGCATGTGACGCATCCATGCCACGGCGCGGCGGCAATCGTAGACTCTCACCAAACTTCTGGTGGAACGCAGAGATCGATGAATGCCGAAGGATCTGTCTGAAAGCGAGAAGGAGAACTCAGAGAAGCCGGAAAGGTCCGGATTTCGATGAACTCCTTCAGAGGTATAAGGAAGCGAGAAAAATGCTGAACAAGGCCATCGCTAGAAGTAAATCCGAGCACTTCAAAAGGTTGTGCAGAGAAGCAGACTCGGACCCCTGGGGTGGAGCCTATAAAATGGTTATGTCAGCGGTCAAGGGCAAACGCTCTCCGCCGATCACCTGCTCCTCGCTGCTCCAGAGTATTGTGTATGTCCTGTTTCCACAGAACGTACGCACGGTCGATCTACCCACCCTCCAGGTGGACCCAGAAGAGATACCTGCGGTGACTGAAGATGAGATTCTGGAGGCTGCAAAAAAGGTAGCCATCAATAAGGCCCCTGGCATGGATGGCATACCAAATAAAGCGGCGAAGCTAGCAGCTTCAATAGCGCCAGACAGGTTCGCTGAAGTCTTCACAGCGTGCCTGAGAGAGGGGATCTTCCCGGAGCGATGGAAACAGCAGAAACTCGTGCTCCTACCGAAGCCGAACAAGCCTTTAGGGGACCCATCGTCCTACAGACCGATATGCCTTCTTAGTTGTACAGGCAAACTTTTCGAGCGGGTGATCTGTAACAGGATTCTCCCTAGCGTCGAAAGGGTAGGTGGCCTGTCGGACAAGCAATTCGGCTTTAGAAAGGCAAGGTCGACGACTGATGCAGTCAATATGGTGGTGGGCATAGCAAGAGCCGCCATAGAGAAAAATCACTGCTGCGCATTGATAACCCTCGACGTAAAAAATGCTTTCAACTCTGCGAGGTGGAGCAAAATAGTTGAGGCGTTGATCAAGCTAGGCACACCAAAGTACCTAGTGCGTGTAGTGGCCGACTACCTCCAGGGTAGGCCGCTTCATTGTGATTCGGATGATGGTCCTAAAGTGTTCGGGACAACATGCGGTGTCCCGCAAGGTTCCGTCCTGGGCCCTCTCCTATGGATCGCAATGTACAATGATGTGTTGGGGCTTCGTCTTCCAAAGGAAGCAGTGGCGATCGGGTTTGCAGATGATATCGGGGTAGTTGCCGAAGGAAAACACCCAGATGACATCGAACTGTACGCAAACGAAGCGATCTGGGAAATAAAAGCGTGGTTAGAACGCGCGGGGTTGAAGCTTGCTGAGCACAAAACGGAAGTAGTGCTGATCAGCAAGCGACGAAAGCTAGTATCCGTAAGGATAAAAGTAGGGGAACAGATCATCCACTCACAGCCCGCACTAAGGTACCTGGGGGTGATGATCGACCGGAGGCTAAACTTCAAAGCGCACTTGGAGGGCACGGCAGACAAAGCGTCTGCGATTTGTGCAGCACTCGCAAGAATGCTGCCCAATGTTGGGGGCCCTAGACCGAGTCGCGCCTCCTCTTGGGGAGGGTGGTCAGCTCAGTCCTGTTATACGCAGCGCCGGTGTGGGCAGCAGCGTTAAACAGGACTGCAAATTGTAGGAAATGGAGGGCCGCATATAGGCTAAGTGCACTACGCGCTTGCTGCGCGTACAGGACCACGTCCGACGATGCGGCGTGCGTGATAGCAGGGATGATTCCCGTAGATATTCTGGCGAGGGAGGGCATGCGTCTCTATGATCCAGAATATGGTAGAGGGGAGCCAAGAAAGGTGCGGCGGCAGATTGCGCGCTGCTAGTCCTTAAGGGAATGGCAGACGAAGTGGGACGAGTCTGTTAAGGGTCGTTGGACCCACAGACTTATCCCTAAGGTAGAAATATGGGCTACGAGGGAGCGTGGGGAAGTAAGTTACGACCTCACGCAGTTCCTGAGCGGACATGGGGGGTATAGGAAATACCTCCACCGCTTCGGGCACGATGATTCACCGTTGTGTCCAGAAGCAGCTGAATGAAGCTGAACGACCCCCGCGATGTAATGCTTATTAGCCAGTCCCGCGGGGGTGGATCACGTCGGAGGGGCTTTTTTAGTTCTCATGTTCATAGACCCATATATGCGTATGTGCACTTATGTGTCCATATGTGTGTATGTGTGGATTTACGTGAAACATAACCGTCATGCGGGTTCGGCCAGTAAGGGGCACATGAGTCATGCCGGTAGCGAATGCTTTTTTACCCCCAGGAAAAAAAAAGAAATATATATATATATAAAATAAATTTTTATTTCAAGTCATATGTAAAAAAACATGCAATAAGTAATTGTTAGTTCTATCTATCTATGTGCCCCTTAATCCCTCGTGGGACATAGGGCGGAAACAGTTGCCCTCCAGCGGACTCTGTTATATATATATAATTATATATATATATAATTATATATGTTAGTTATATATATATAATTCTGTGATATATAAAAAATTTTATTTTAAATTATCTGCAAAACTGTTGCTCCGTTTGAATAATTTTGTCGCTGTTATGATATGATAATGCCGCTTGCACTCTGCGTACGGTTTTTTTATTAATTTATATTTTTTTATATTGCGTCACCGTTATGAGAATGCCGTTTGCGCTATGCTTACGGGGATTTCTTGTTTTTTTTTGTTTTTTCGAAAAAAAAAATATTTTTGCACTATAATACAAAAGGAAATTTTCTTTGAACTTATTCTTCAAATATGAATTTCTTGCTCTAATTTAACCAATTAATTTGCGTCACTGTTATATGAATGCCGCTTGCACTCTGCGTACGGGTTTTTATTAATTTATATTCTGCACTATACAAAAGGAATTTTTCTTTGAACTTATTGTTCAACTGAATTCCTTGCACAATTTGGTAATTATTTTGCGTCACTGTTATATGAATGCTACTGCACTATGTGTACGGGCTTTTAAAAAAAAATATATTTTTACGATTTTAGAAAATTTTCTTTGCACTTTTTATTCGAATGTGTATTTCTTGCACAATTTTAAGTAATTAGTTTACAACTGCGTGCTTCTCGGGGTCACCAATTTAGCCACCGTCTGACCACCCGGTGGTGTAATTAGAACAACACTTTTTGTTTTTAGGTTTTTAATTAACTTTTATTATTCTAATTATCCTTATTTTAAACTACAATGTTTATAACTTATTATAAAGATATATAAAGTTATACAATAAATGCGATTTAAGTTTTCTTTTAGGACGCGGGAGAACCGACTTGGTGATGACACACACGAGGGAAAAAGTAGAGAGATGCCGGAAACTGGATCTTCGTTCAAAATATAGTCAAATGTCTCCGGAAGCTAAGCTCAAGGTTATTTCATCTGCAGGTCGATGTATCAACTGCCTATCTAGTCAGTTTAGGGAACTGGAGAAACTGAAGAAAGAGGTCAGAAGGGCTTTCAACCAAGCGATGAGGTGCAATGACCCGGTTGCCTGGGAGAATTACAAAGCCAAGAAAAGAGAAATGAAACAAACTCTGCGACGACGGAAAAGGGAGTCGTGGAGGGACTTCTGCTCGAGCATGGAGAGCATATTTGAGGCCAGCAGACTTTAGAAAATGATCTCCAGGGACCCGGTCTCCAAAGTCGGACTCGTTCGTAACTCGTCGGGGAGGATGGCGGAGACGCTGGAGGAAACCAACAAGATCCTGATGGAAGTTCACTTTCCTGGCAGCTATATCTCGGGTAAATCTTGGGCTATTCGTAACAGAATGGCTACAAGGATGAACTGAGAGAGGAGGCTAACGGGGTGGTGACAGAGGAAGGGGTGAGACGTGCAATAGACTAGACACATTCTCTTCCTTCAAGACATCGGGGCGTGACGGAATATTGCCTGTGCTGCTCCAATGGGGCAAAGAAATCATTGCACCCAGGCTTAGGGGAATATTCGTTACCTGTCTAGCAACAGGATACATTCCGGCGGTGTGGAGGGAAACCAAAGTGGTATTTCTCCCTAAGCCAGGCAAGAAGGACTACACCGAGGCGAAGTCCTCCAGGCCGGTCAGCCTAACATCCTTTCTGTTGAAAACAATGGAAAGAGTGGTGGCAGACCACCTGGAGAGTACTATGCTAAGGAGGCACCCTTTAAGTAGAAGTCAGCACGCTTACCAGGCTGGCAGATCTACAGAAACGGCACTTCACCAATTGGTGCGAGTAGCCGAGGGGGAACTGTATACCGGAGGCATAGCGATGGCCGTTATTATGGACATCGAAGGCGCCTTCGACAAGATACAGTTCAACAAACTCAAAGACGCTCTGGTGAGGCGCGAGGTCAGCCCCATGATTGTAAGGTGGGTGGACAGCATGCTGAAAAACAGCGGTAAGTATTCAGACAGGAGACTCGTACGCAGGGGGTGGGGGTAAATCTGAAATTTCAAATGGCAACCCCTATTTTTTCTCACGGATTGTGATTCTCCGAAGAAAAATATGAAACTTTTGTCTTAAAATTTTTTTTATCCGAAGCTTCCCTGCACCCCCAAAACGAATTTTTAGGGGTGGGGAATAGTCCGGCAATTGTTCGATAAAAATTTTAAATAGCAACCCCCATTTTTTTTCACGGATTATGATTCTCCGAAGAAAAATATGAAACTTTTGTCTTAAATTTTTTTTTATCCGAAGCTCCCCTGCACCCCCAAACGAATTTTTGGGGGTGGAAAATGCCGAGAACGGTTCGTTTGGGGGTGCAGAGAAGCTTCTGACAAAAAAAATTTTAAGATAAAAGTTTCATATTCTTCTTCGGAGAATCACAATCCGTGAGAAAAAATAGGGGTTGCCATTTGAAATTTCAGATTTACCCCCACCCCCTGCGAGGGGGTGAGTGGGTGGGGGTGAGTTTCGTGTGCAAACGATTCTATCCTCCAACCTGAGCAATTTTTGCTACAAACTTTTTTCACGAAAACCTACCCTTCAGGAAATATCGAACCGTTCCCACACCTTTTCCACACCCTGTATATATATATATATATATATATATATATATATATATATATATATGGCCGATTCTCCAGAACCTTTAACCTGCTTGTCGCTTCGAATATTTTATGACTAACAATTTTTATAAGAAGATTAAAAATAAAAGAAGCTATCAATAATGTTAAGAAACTATTAATGAACAATAAGATATAAGTACGAAGTCATTTAAAACGGTATATTGCAATAAAATTTGAAAAAATGTTCCGTTACCTGTCACTTTTCGGCCTGTCTTTAGCGCTAATCTGAATGAAAAACTATTTATATTTGTGATAGGAAGCGTTGAAACAAATAGTGAAAAGTGAAAAGTTGTAGTTTAACTCTTAAGGAAAAATGCAGTTGTGTTCGGTGCAGTGTCAAATCGCTATATTTTCCAAAAAACAACTCTGAAGTTTGTCCCTAGGTTTTAACGTCAAAGTTGTAACCCGCATGGTAAGTCGAAGTACTCCAAATTGTCTCATTTTATCATAATTATTTTTAAATGCACTTATTGTTCAGACACTAACGAACATGTGCATACATTTTGTGACAAAAATAAGTTGAAATCGGTTGATTTTTGGGCAAAACTGGGTAACATGAACGTAGGTTACATTTAAATGTCAAAGTTGTAACTGCAATTAATTTGCTCATATTACATTAAATTCATCCCCGTAAAATTTCTTATGACGTATTGTAACTAATTAAATCATATGTAACGTTTCCTTCACTTAAATTGTTTCATGAATCTTAAAAAAAATAATTTAAGCGAATGTCAAAATTGTAACCATGTCAAATTTGATGTCAAAATTGTAACCATGTCAATACAACCATGTCATAAAAAAAATGCGCATTGAATTTTTTAATGTTCTACATCAGAAAACATTTATTTATGAAATAAGAAACACAAAAAATATCATGGCACCGTTGTGCTATCAATTTGAAATTTCATTTTTCCAATTAGCTCAGGTTAAAGGTTCTGGAGAATCGCCCATATATATATATATGCAGTATAGAAACCTGCACAGCGGCGTCTGGATAAACGATAGCAGCGGCACGTCAGCGATAAGGACGTGTGGGAGCCGAGCCATGGAAGATACCATGAGAAGCCCAGAGAATGGCTTCACGCGGGCAAAAGTAGGCGGAATACACGTCTACAGCTGCTATGCGGCGCCAAGCCGGACACTAGACGATTACGAGTCGATGCTGGAAAGGTTAGCCGCCGACGCGAGTCGCCATCACCCGGTAATATTAGCGGGTGATTTCAATGCTTGGGCTGTCGAATGGGGCAGTCGACAAACGAATGCAAGAGGGCGCATACTTCGAGAAGTATTCTCGCGACTTAACGTAGTGTTAGTCAACTCTGGAGGCGAAAACACCTTCCAAAGGGGTGGGAGAACATCGGTAATCGACATCACTTATGTGAGCGATTCAGTGGTCAAAGACCTACAATGGCGGGTGAGCGATCTGTACACGCACAGCGACCACCAAGCCATCATCTTCGAGGTTGGTCAGCGTATAGAAAAGAGGAATCCTAGGTACGGAACGGCTAGAGGATGGGCCGTTAAGAAACTCGACGCAGAGGTATTCGAGGAAGTATTCCTGCATGATGCGAGGTCGGCAGGAGGTGCCAGGGAAGGGGCAGAGAAAATAGAAGAATCAGTGAAATGGGCATGTGACGCATCCATGCCACGGCGCGCCGGCAATCGTAGACTCTCACCAAACTTCTGGTGGAACGCAGAGATCGATGAATGCCGAAGGATCTGTCTGAAAGCGAGAAGGAGAACTCAGAGAAGCCGGAACCGTCCGGATTTCGATGAACTCCTTCAGAGGTATAAGGAAGCGAGAAAAATGCTGAACAAGGCTATCGCTAGAAGTAAATCCGAGCACTTCAAAAGGTTATGCAGAGAAGCAGACTCGGACCCCTGGGGTGGAGCCTATAAAATGGTTATGTCAGCGGTCAAGGGCAAACGCTCTCCGCCGATCACCTGCCCCGCGCTGCTCCAGAGTATTGTGTATGTCCTGTTTCCACAGAACGTACGCACGGTCGATCTACCCACCCTCCAGGTGGACCCAGAAGAGATACCTGCGGTGACCGCAGATGAGATTCTGGAGGCTGCAAAAAAGGTAGCCATCAATAAGGCCCCTGGCATGGATGGCATACCAAATAAAGCGGCGAAGCTAGCAGCTTCAATAGCGCCAGACAGGTTCGCTGAAGTCTTCACAGCGTGCCTGAGAGAGGGGATCTTCCCGGAGCGATGGAAACAGCAGAAACTCGTGCTCCTACCGAAGCCGAACAAACCTCTAGGGGACCCATCGTCCTACAGACCGATATGCCTCCTTAGTTGTATAGGCAAACTTTTCGAGCGGGTGATCTGTAACAGGATTCTCCCTAGCGTCGAAAGGGTAGGTGGCCTGTCGGACAAGCAATTCGGCTTTAGAAAGGCAAGGTCGACGACTGATGCAGTCAATATGGTGGTGGGCATAGCAAGAGCCGCCATAGAGAAAAATCACTGCTGCGCATTGATAACCCTCGACGTAAAAAATGCTTTCAACTCTGCGAGGTGGAGCAAAATAGTTGAGGCGTTGATCAAGCTAGGCACACCAAAGTACCTAGTGCGTGTAGTGGCCGACTACCTCCAGGGTAGGTCGCTTCATTGTGATTCGGATAATGGTCCTAAAGTGTTCGGGACAACATGCGGTGTCCCGCAAGGTTCCGTCCTGGGTCCTCTCCTATGGATCGCAATGTACAATGATGTGTTGGGGCTTCGCCTTCCAAAGGAAGCAGTGGCGATCGGGTATGCAGATGATATCGGGGTAGTTGTCGAAGGAAAACACCCAGATGACATCGAACTGTACGCAAACGAAGCGATCTGGGAAATAAAAGCGTGGTTAGAACGCGCGGGGTTGAAGCTTGCTGAGCACAAAACGGAAGTAGTGCTGATCAGCAAGCGACGAAAGCTAGTATCCGTAAGGATAAAAGTAGGGGAACAGATCATCCACTCACAGCCCGCACTAAGGTACCTGGGGGTGATGATCGATCGGAGGCTAAATTTCAAGGCGCACTTGGAGGGCACGGCAGACAAAGCGTCTGCGATTTGTGCAGCACTCGCAAGAATGCTGCCCAATGTTGGGGGCCCTAGACCGAGTCGCCGCCTCCTCTTGGGGAGGGTAGTAAGCTCAGTCCTGTTATACGCAGCGCCAGTGTGGGCAGCAGCGTTAAACAGGACTGCAAATAGCAGAAAATGGAGGGGTGCTTATAGGCTAAGTGCACTTCGCGCTTGCTGCGCGTTGTAATGTGAACCTTGGGTTGATGGCCCGAAGAGATCAACTGCCGATCCACATACACAGAATAACAAAAATTTGAACACAAAATAAAAAGCTCCTGAAAATACGTAAGACAGTACCCCGGGCCATCTCGATTTGGGCTGCTCGTCGGGGGGTCGTGGAGTGGGGGAGACGACTCCAGAGGTACCGTATAACTTATGAAGTGCATCACCAGAACGAAGCGCTTCCCCCCATGGCGGACACTGAGAACCTACAACATTCGAGTCAGATACCTGAAATCAACTTCCGGGGCGAAGAGCATCGTCCGCCGCTAAGGATTCATGAACCTAGTCCTTCCTCATGTCCAATCTAGACCATGGTAAAATCTTTCCTTATTTTTTTTTCTTTTTTTTGTTTTTTTTTTAATTCTTTTTACAAATTAGTTTTATTTAACTTTATTCAGTGTTTTTTTCTTTCTTTACACCACAGATACTATGAACGAAACAAAAAGATGAAAAATCCAAAACCTTATGCTAATGGTCGACACTAGTGTAGGACTAATAGAAAAAAACTCGTCCTGGCCAGTACGCGTGTTTTCTTTACAAATGATGTCAATCTTGTCACAACGTATATAAAAAAACGTGTGAAAAAAAACCGTAAACAATCAATGCTTGGTGTAACAACAATGAACAAAAAAAAAACACATTAACTAATGCGTTCAGACACATATACAACTACGGATAACAAACTCACAAAAAAGATTTTTACCCATTTTGGGGAAAGGTTGCTATAATTATTCAAAACCTAGACTGGAATCCTGTCACCAAAAAGAAAATTCTACTATCACTAGTATCTATACACTATTGTAATATAATTCATTAAAAATTGTTAAATTGGGGCTCTGTCCCCTCTAAATTATGAAATGTAAATCGCTAAAGAAACAATAATCAAAGTAACAAAAAAAAACAATTATTTAATTTTCAAAATAAATCTTATGGCTTATCAATCCATCCGGTCCTCCTCCGCATATATGGATGCCCCTGGTTATAGGACCCGTTTAACTTCTTGTTGTAGAGCCCTTCTCTTGCTCTAACATACTGCTATCTGACGTAGCTTAACACTAGATTACCTTAATAGTGTTCGTATCTGTACGACCACCTTAGCACCATCCGGACTTCTTGCGGTCTTCCTCATGCACCGACCACAGCCACGTGTACCTTCAATTATTTTCGGGGCTCCGCAGAGCAGCTCCGTCCTTGTTGTTTGATATTCCGTAATGTGTTGGTCCAGTTCGCTTAGGTGAAGATTCCAGATCAGTTCTTCCCCCAATCTGATTATCACCATAGGGGCTCCTTCCGGTCTTCTACAGCCCAAAATTTGCCACGACTTTGTGTTCCAAAAAAAATTCTCGTCCGGATAGCAGGATATTTGTAAGTGTAGGACGGTTTCTTCTTCCCAAAACTTTGCTTTTCGTTTTCGGGGGCCTTTTTAAAACATTTGCTTTACCGCTCCAAGTAAACTCTAACTTTTTTTTTGTTTTTACTTTAAAAAAAACTTTAAAAAAACTTTAAAAGAACTTTTATTTTTCCTTTATTGAAACAATTTCCATAAAAATTTTCCCCGTCCTCACTTTTTCATCAATCCCATTCCACTCCCCAAAAAAAATTTCCTAATTTTCCTTTTTTTTTCTTCGCCTGCCCGCTTTCAACTTCTCCAAATTGCTCCCACAAATTCTATAGTGGCTACAGGGTGTATATTCATTAAGGATTTCATTAAGGATATAGCGTGCCGTTACACTCCCTCGGCTCCACAAACCCGACTTGCGAGGAGCCGAAAAAAACCCAAAACGCCTAAGTGTGCAATATCCCATTCCGTTGCTTGAGCCCAATGTGTGGCTCGACCCACTAACCTGAGATCAAGAGTCTCATGCACCACCGACTGAGCTAGCCGGGCAGTTGAAAATATGATGGTAATGTTTGGTCCAAGCAATGGAGGGAACAGGTCAAAAATTTAAAAGAAAGGTGGATCGAACAGAACTTATAATGATCCGTCGGATTTCCTCATAGTTGTCTCTAATCTACCGGAGAGTAGTGTTGAAAAACAAGAACGAGTCCGAAGACAATACCATATTGCCCCTTTTCGCGTCCCCATAAATCTCAACTCTACGACTCGAATAACGACCCCTTCCGATCCATCGGGTTGAATCTCCAGCAATACCACATTGCCTTCGACTCCGCCCGGTGGACCGCAAGGACCCATTTCGCCAGTAGAATCAGTGACGTGCTTGCTTCGACGTGTACTATTTACGCAGGTCCTTGGCGTGATATGTGCCCAGAGATCTACCTCGTAAGTCCTTCAATTCGTATAAACAGCTTCCAATTTTCTTGTGTATTCGTGCTTTCGCGAATCTGGGCGCCAGTTTGGCATTAAAGCGACCGGCCCGGTTGCTTACCCAGAAGGTTCGGCGAAATACCTCATCTCCGGGCTGAAACTCAACCACACGGCTACGCAAGTTGTACTGATTCTCATGCCGAGTGTGAGCGGCGGCTAACTTAAGCTCGACCCGTTCACGAAGTAGTTGCAGACGGTCCGTCAAAGGCCAAAATGCTATATCTCCCTCCTGGATAACGTTTAGTTTCTTCAGGACTGGATAAGCTGATCCGTGTAGGATCATGTGACTACCAAAAAGAGCCTGATATGGGGACATACCAATCGCTTCGTGGTGGGCACTACGAAGAGCACATTCAATGGACGAAAGATGTCTATCCCACTCACGATGATCTTCCTTCAGATACGCCCTGATGGCGGAGAGGACAGATCTATTCACCCGCTCAGAAGCGTTGGGGTGCGGCGAATATACGGCTGTGCGAACATGTCGCACACCATAATCCTCCAAAAGCTTGGCAAATTCTTTGGAGGTGAATTGCCGACCATTGTCGGAAAAGATAGTTTCAGGAACTCCAAATGTGTGAAACACCGTTTGTTCCAGAAACTTGACGGACGCCGCAGTGGTTTCGGCGGACACTGGGTGGAGAAACGCGAACTTGCTGTACGCGTCCAGGACGACGAACACGGCCGTGTGCCCTTTTCTCGTCCGGGGATAAGGACCCAAGAAATCTACATACAAAAGTTGGAACGGTCTAGATACGTCCATGGGCTTACCCATAGGCGGTCGAAGGACTGAATTGGGGGCTTTCGTTGTCTTGCAAATGTCACATTGTGACACCACATCTCGGACCTGCTTGGCCATTCCCGGCCAAAAATATTTATTTCGAAGCCGTGATAAGGTTTTCCCCACTCCACCATGCGAAGTTTGTGGAGGTGAGTGAGCAGACTCGATGAGGGAATTGGTTAAATCATGCGGGACCCATAGCTTCCATGTTAAATCATCAGCAACAGGGTCTCCGGTACGTGGGGATGTACGATGGAATACATACCCATCTGCGACCCGCAGGTCTGGCAACTGCCGTGAGGCTTGCAAGATTTGTTCACCCAGTTGTAAATATTCGGGGGATTTGAAAGACGGAGACTCTAAGTCCACGTCTTGACAGAAGGATAATTCGTCGACTCCGTGCAGGCGCGACAAGGCATCAGGAACCACATTTTGGCTACCTTTGCGATGTTCGATTTTGAAATCGAACCCCTGCAGCTTTAAACTCCACCTTGCTAATCTGCCGCTGAGCTCCTTTTGGCCCATGAGCCACTTCAAGCTAGCATGATCAGTGATGATCGTGAAAGCCTGACCCTCAACATATGCTCTAAACTTCTTTACACTCAGTACGGCTGCATTGCATTCAAGCTCAGTGATGGTGTAGTTCCGTTGTGCCCCATTCAACTTTTTGGACATATAAGCTATCGGATGTTCTCCTCCATCCATGTCCTTTTGAAAGAGCACACTACCTACACCAGTCCTGCTGGCATCGCACTGAATGAAGAAAGGCCTAGAGAAATCTGGAGTTACTAATAGAGGAGCTTTAGTCATCAGCTCTTTTAAAGTCTCGAACGACTGCTGAGCCTCATCACTCCAGGTAAAAGTTTTAGTCTTCAAACAATCCGTGATTGGAGAAGCCACGCTAGCATAATTGGGTATGAAACGCTGATACCATCCGGTCATACCCAAGAACCTCCGGGTCTGCTTATGAGACTTCGGAGTCGGGAATTCCGTAATGGCCGTCACCTTGTTGGGATCAGTTTTCAGAGTCCCATCACCAATTATGAAGCCGAGATACTTGACTTCAGTCACGCAAAATTTGCTTTTATCTAGATTGATGGACAACCCAGCACGACGGAGACAGCTGGAGACTTCGTCCAGAAGTCGCAAGTGGGAGTCAAAGTCAGGGGAAACTGTGAGAAGGTCGTCCAGATAAACAAAGACGTTCTCACGTAAATGGCCCGGGATGGTTTTGTCCATCAAGCGACACATGCGCTGTGGGGCATTGCATAAGCCGAAAGGCATGACTGTGAACTGGTACAGCGGACGACCTGGGACAGTGAAAGCTGAAATGGGGGACGTACTAATTTCTGCGTCTTCCCTCATCTCATTGCAATATATAAGTGATATATGTATATATATTGCCAATAAAAACTTTTACTTCACATATTTTATATTAATATTATTCTTTTATTTAATACGTTTATTTAACATTTATTTATTATTATATTTAATAGCTTTAGATTTTAATAGTTTAAGATTTTTCTATTTTTTATTATGTCACACCGAAAATTACATAACGGTTTTTAATTATACAACTTATTATAGGAGACTTCCTTATCGAATCAACTCCTAACTAATACTCTTACAAAAATTCAAAATAATTTTTAATATCACAATATTTGTGTGGCTATGTTTTTTAAAATTGTTTCTGTGTACAGTGTATACATACGTGATATGACAATCCAAATTCCCCAAGTGTATTTAATAGTAGTAGTGAGAATCCAAATTGTGACGTAACCAAAAACACTGTGCTTAAAATTATTAGAACAGAAACTGAGTGGATACTTGAATAAAACTTATTACAACGAAACGCGTATATACAAGTAGCGACTGCTACATAACTCCCCCTTCAGCGCGAGCGTCCATGAATGTACTATCATACTTTATTTTAATATTTAATTACTCAAATAAAACGAAAAAAAAATTTTTAATTTTATAACCGAAATGAAACTTTTTTCTTTGAACTTCTAGTTACTGGTTTTTCAGTGTCTTCCTTTTTTTCAATAAAGGCGGGTTTTAATCTATCAATTGATACTACCATTATTTTTCCGTTGACGTCAATCGTGAAAACTTTTTTATTTCTCTTAATAACTTTAAAAGGACCTTCATAAGGATCCTGCAAGGATCCCCTACCTCTATCTGTCCTCAAAAAAACGAATTCGCAATCTTCTAAGTCTTTTGGAACATAGAAATTTCTTCTTTGATCCCGAGAATCTGTTGGAACGATGTTCCTCATGTGATCTCGTAATTGTTCTACTAGGTCTGTTGGATCTGATACTTGATGTGGGTCCCTCACAAAGAATTCTCCCGTGATACGTAGTGTTTGACCATAAACTAATTCAGCCGGACTACAATTAAGATCCTCCTTAACTGTTGTTCTTAAACCTAGTAATATAGCTGGGATGTGCAACAACCAATTTGGATTAGACATCTTAGCTCTAAGAGATGCTTTAAACTGTTTGTGTAGCCTCTCCACCATTCCGTTTGATTGTGGATGATACGCTGTTGTTCGAATCTTATGTGTTCCTAATGATTTTGAAAATTCCTCAAAAAGTTTTCCTTCAAATTGACCTCCTTGGTCCGTAGTAACTGTCAATGGAATCCCAAATCTCGGAAAATATTGCTCATATAATGTCTTGACTACTATGCTGGCTGTAATACTCTTTAGTGGGTATACTTCCGGCCACCTGGTGAATCGATCCACTACTGTTAACAAGTATACGAATCCTTCCACCGGATGCAATGGGCCTACCAAATCTACATGGATGTGTTCAAACCTTCCCATAGGTATCTGGAATTTTTGTATCGGAGATTTTGTATGTCTGTGAATTTTCGCTTTTTGACACGTTATACATGACTTCGCCCATAAATTAATATCAGTATTCATCCTAGGCCAAAAATATCTTCTTGTAATTAATTTCCTTGTACCTTGTATTCCTGGATGTGATAAGTTATGGATTTTGTCAAATATGCTTCTTCGTAATATCTCTGGTACGAATGGACGATCTCTACTAGTGGAACACTCTAACCAGATTTTACTTTCTAAGAAAGGTACATCTGTTTCCACTAAAATGAATTTCGAACTTTTATTTGGGTTTTCAATCAACTGTTTTAACTCTGTATCATCCTTTTGTGCTTCTGCGATAATGCTTAAATCTATTTGTTTTTCGCTAACCGCGTCACAATTGCTATTTTCTACAGTTACCCGTGATAAAGTATCAGCTACTACATTTGATTCTCCCTTGATGTATCTTATATCGGAGGTGAATTGGGTAACATAGTCTAATTGTCTTGCTTGTCTTGGACTTCTCTCCGCTTTGGTCCAAATTGCGGATGTTAAAGGTTTGTGATCCGTGAATACTGTAAATTCACGACCTTCAAAAAAATGTCTAAAGTGTTTAATACTTGAGTACATTGCCAAAAGCTCTCTATCAAATGTAGAATACTTAATTTCTGCATTGTTTAATTTTCTGGAATAAAACGCCAAAGGTTCGCTTTCACTGTTGTTAATTTGTTCCAACATTGCTCCAATCGCAATGTTTGATGCATCAACCGTCAACTTCAAAGTAGGATTCTCCGCTGGATGCACTAATAACGTTGCCGAAATAAAAGCCTTCTTCACTTTGACGAACGCGTCTTCGCATTCTTCCGTCCACTCAAAATTTTTTAAACTCTTAGGTTTTTTAAGCTCCCTAACTAAATGTATATGAATGGGGCTTAACAACTCTGCTAATCGTGGAATGAATCTGTGAAAGTAATTTACCATTCCTATGAATTGTTGAATCTGCTTAATGGAAGTAGGTGAAGGGAAATCCTGGATGAATTTAATTCTATTTTCAGAAGGAAGAATCCCGTCCTTCGTAATTTTGTGACTTAAAAATTCAATTTCATGTACACCAAAAAGACATTTCCCTGGATTAATATTTATTCCATACTCTTCTAAACGGCCAAACACCTGCTCTAAGTGTTTCTTGTGTTCCTCCTTATTTTTGCTTGCAACCAATATATCGTCAATGTAGACAAAAACGAATTCCAAACCAGTTAAAACTCTATCCATAAATCGTTGGAAAGTTTGAGCAGCATTTCTAAGTCCAAAGGGCATTCGAGTAAATTCGAATAAACCGAAAGGTGTAGTTATCGCTGTCTTATAGATATCTTCCTCTGCCATAGGTATGTGATGGTAAGCTCTCACTAAATCAATCTTCGAAAATATGGAACAACCATTCAAATTTAACGTAAAATTTTGAATGTGAGGAATCGGGTATCTGTCTGGAATTGTTATTGAGTTTAGTCTCCGGTAATCTCCGCATGGTCGCCAATCAGTGGAATCTTTCTTTGGAACCATGTGTAGTGCTGATGAGACTGATGACGAAGTTGTTCTGCATAAGCCTAATTTTACCATGTGCTCGAATTCTAATTTAGCGATTTTAAATTTATTAGTGTCAAGTCTTCTAGGTCTTGAAAATGGTAGTTGATCTTTAGTGGTAATAGTATGCACTATATTATGTCGTACAGGTAAATCATAGCGTGGAGGTTGAGTTAGAGAGGGAAATCTAGCTAAAACATTACCATATTCACTATCAAAGGTACAATGCCTGGGTGAAGGAGAATCTGTTTTAATCATGATTCCATTAACTGTTAACTCGGTGTTACCATCTATTATTCTCTTATTTTTTAGATCAACCAGCAAATTGAATTCAGAAAGAAAATCTGCGCCAATAATAGGTTTGTCGACGCTTGCTATAATGAACGGAAAAGTTAAATCTCGTCTTAATCCAAAGTCTATCTTGAGAAGTTTTTCTCCGTAAGTATGGATAATTGATCCGTTAGCTGCTGTAAGAATTAAATTTGGATTTCTTTTACATTTGCCACAATATGAATTCGGTATTACTGATAATTCCGCTCCTGTATCAATTAGAAATTTAAGTTTATTTTCTTTATCGTAAATAAAAAGTCTATTAGATTTTTTTGGACTATTATTTTTAAAACACGCTGAAGGGATATTTAGTTTTTTTGATTATTATAGTTGCAAGGTTTCATACATCTTTTAGCCTTGTCGCCGAATTTAAAATGAAACCAACAAAATGGTTTATTATTATTATTATTGTATTTCGATCTATCACGGCTTCTACTTCTAGACCTTGACCTGTGATGAAACTCATTATTCCTATTAAATGTAAGTTTCTTAATTAAATCTGTTAAATTTTCAATTTTATTCTCTAAATCATTAACCTTCTTAGCATAATCAATGTTATTTATATTAATACATTTTTGGTTTATAAAAGGATTTGAAGAACAATCATTGATGGATGAAGTATACTGAAATCTGGAACATTCGAAAATTTTATCTGCTAACGTTAGAATATCTTGAATGTTTTGTTTATCAGAGGACATCAATGCGATGTTAATACCAGACGGTAATTTTCGCATCCAAAGTTTTCTAATCAGGTCCTTTCCTAAATTCGAAGATGTTCCTGCAAGTATCTCCATTGATCTATAAAATTCTGATGGTTTTCGATCTCCCATCTCAGAATTACATAATAATTGTTCCAACTTTTTCTCTTCAGACTCTGTAAATCTTTGAATTAATGTTGTTTTTAATGCTTGGTATTTATTCTCCGATGGTGGGTTTTGAATGAAGTCCAATATATTCATTATTATTTCTAAAGGAAGAGCTTGTATCACATGTTCGAATTTAGTCTCATCCAGTCTAATTCCTTTAGAGTTAAATTGACTTTCTGTTAAAATAAACCATGCTTCTGGGCATGGAGACCAGAAAGTTGGTAGCTTAACAGCCGATGCACTAATATTCTCATTATCAACGTGCATTCTTTCACTATCACCACCTTGGACACTCATATTAATCACAATTTTTTTTAAAATAAAACTCGCGTAAAAAGAAGTTCAATAAAATTTCGACTTTACTTAAAAACTTCGCGATACTTTAAAAAAAACACCCGTGGACGTTCGCGAAAAGAGTCGATTAATACTCAAACTTAAATAAATTCCCGAAAATTTTATTCAAGTCTCACTTCCTAAAAAAAAAATTTTTTAGAGGAAAAATATTTGAAAGAGGAAATAAATTGAATTGTCACCACTACTAAATTATGTAAGTGTAATGTTTTTTTTTTAGTGTAAGCAATTCCATACAATTTAAATTTTAAAATTAAAGAAAAATATTTAATTAAAATAAATACTTGGTCTCCTTAATAAAAAAATGAACCTCTTCTTAAAATTTTTCACCAAATGCTTTTCTTTCTTGAATTTTCTTCTTTTCTTCGTAAAATTTTCAAAATTTTCTTCATATCTTCTTTCTTCATAAATTTTCTTTCATAAAAATTTTTAATTCTTCTTTCTTCTTTGAAAAATTTCTTCGTTCTTCTAATGTCGGGGTCACCAATATGAAATGGGGGACGTACTAATTTCTGCGTCTTCCCTCATCTCATTGCAATATATAAGTGATATATGTATATATATTGCCAATAAAAACTTTTACTTCACATATTTTATATTAATATTATTCTTTTATTTAATACGTTTATTTAACATTTATTTATTATTATATTTAATAGCTTTAGATTTTAATAGTTTAAGATTTTTCTATTTTTTATTATGTCACACCGAAAATTACATAACGGTTTTTAATTATACAACTTATTATAGGAGACTTCCTTATCGAATCAACTCCTAACTAATACTCTTACAAAAATTCAAAATAATTTTTAATATCACAATATTTGTGTGGCTATGTTTTTTAAAATTGTTTCTGTGTACAGTGTATACATACGTGATATGACAATCCAAATTCCCCAAGTGTATTTAATAGTAGTAGTGAGAATCCAAATTGTGACGTAACCAAAAACACTGTGCTTAAAATTATTAGAACAGAAACTGAGTGGATACTTGAATAAAACTTATTACAACGAAACGCGTATATACAAGTAGCGACTGCTACAAAAGCTGTCCTCTCTCGCGACTTCATCTCAAGAGGGATTTGCCAGAAAGCGTCCTTTAGATCCAAACTAGTGATGAACTTAGTGTCTTGCAGACGACCAAGAAGCCCATCAATGTGTGGAAGAGGGTAGGCGTCCTTAACAGTGACGCTATTGACCTTGCGAGAGTCAAGGCACAGGCGGACCTTACCTGGTTTTCGAACTAGTACCACTGGAGAGTTCCAGGGACTGTTAGATGGCTCAATTACCCCCAGAGCCAACATCCTGTCCAACTCGCCATACATCAGATGTTGAATAGCGGGTGAGACAGGATAGTGCCTCTGCTTAATGGGAACGGAGTCACCAGTGTCGATAATGTGTTCTTCCAGGTGGGTCTTTCCCAGTCCTAAGACATCGAAAGAGGGAAACCTGGCCTTAACACGCTCCAACCGTTCGCGTTGCAATGACGTTAAGTCGTGCATTTTAACCGGTGCGGATGGAGGCTTTATCTCACAAACTAACTGGGGAGCGATGTCGAAAAGTTTCCAAAAATCATACCCGAGATACAGCCTCTGACAGAGACTGGGCACCACATAGATAGTCAGGTCACGGGTCCGACCTCCGAAGGAGATCGGCACCTTAACATAACCCAGCATTCTCTGTGAAGCCCCGTTAGCTGTTTGCACACAAGTTTGCAACGAGTATAATGTAACTTCGGGATGTCTCTCCAGAAATGATTCGGCATCTTTCCCCAAACAGGTGATATTGGCACCACTGTCCATTAAACCAATCACCTCTTCGTTGGCTAAGGTGACTTTCGCAAAAGGACGGTTATCTGACAAGTCAGAGATGATTGCAGAAACAACTTTCTGCGAAAGGTGTCGCTTCTCCTTGGCTCGCATCCTAATTTTGGGAGGAGTATTGCTGGAGTCCACCAAAGGAGGCTCCGAAAAGATACGGTTGCGAGTGGAGACGTATCTCTTCCAACGGGAAAGAAAGGAAAGTATGACCTCCTCAGAGGGAAAAGAGGGAAGAGAATCGGTTGACGTGAAGTCGCTTATAATTGACCGAGTATTGGGATCGTATAAGTCAGGCTGGGGTACGGGCGAACCTAGTTCGAGCGCGGGCTCCCGTTTGGCCTCGCACCCTGGTCCCGGTTTCCCTGACATGTGGGACATCTGTTACAACTCCTGGTCTGCCACACTGGAAGCAAAACAGACCGCGAGTCGTGGAAGGGCATTCCATGAACGGATGGCCCGGTTGCTGACAATTCCAACACAGAATAGGCCTCCGCCTGGAAACTGAACTATGGGGTCGAACTTCATCTACGGTGGCCGGTGATTCCTCCGCAGTTCTATGGGATGCGGGATGGGTTTCGTTGAAATCCATTTCATGTAGTTTTGGAACTAACCTCCGTTCCTGTCTCTTTTGCATCTGCCATCGCTCCGCTCGCAAGCACACTTCACGTAGCTGTGGCATATGCGAGAAATGCTGTCCGATTATGACTGAGCCCAGGGAGGCATTCAGATTTTGCACAACTATTTCTACCAGGTCTTCTTCCGGCATAGGATTCGACATACGGTTATGCAGCGCTACCATCTTGGCGACATATTCATCGAAGGAGTAGTGTTGCTGTTTCAGGTCCAGCATTAACTTAATCCACTGAAAATCGGATTCCCTATTTCTAAATTGTCGGATCATATGACTTTTCAATTCGTTCCAGTCTGGGTCAGGAACTTGACGGCGAAACTGGGCCCAATACCAATCTTCGGCCCCACCCTTCAATAAAGATGATATGTTCCGGCAGATCTCAGACTGGCTGACCCATTCGTCGCGCGCCCGTTGTTCTACACGGAACAAAAATTCCTCTACCGACAACTCACTGGTATCGCCGGAGAACCGTATGTTCCAAGCTGGAACAGGTGATCTCCTTTTGTTGGTAAAAGTTGACGTCTCCATACATACCACCGGATGCTCGGCTCGGGCCGGCGAATGCTCCGAATTGGTACGCGTGAGCCGGGGGTTCTCCCCAGTTCTCTGTTGGACCCTAAGTCTCTCTACTTCTAATCTTAATTGTGTTAGTTGGTCCGCGATTGACATTCCCGACTCGTCTGGAGTCACGTTTTCGGTCTCCGATGGGGCTGGTGCTCCTTCCTCGGAATTATCCTCGGAGGTTTGTTTACCACTCCGTAGGTTGGGCATTGTACTTCGCGGGGTTGATAAAATTGCTAATATTTATCTACCTTACCGGTGATTCGGTGACTTTTACAATAGGCACTAGCATACAGTCAACAATAACAATACTAATAATAACCTCTATAACAAAACTACTTCGTTTACCTCACTACTAATATTACATAACGTAGCGGCGGAACGATCTCTCCCTCTGAAAATCTTGGTGGCCGAAGTCAAAAGGTGGCAGTCAGTGGTGACGCTATCAGCTTGCTCATCGAGTGGAAACTACTAAATGGTTCAACGAACTTCACTCCGTGAGCCCAGACTCTAAAGGATAACTAAATCTTACTGTCAGAGAAAAACAACTTGAGCCACCATTGAGTGCCATCAATGACCACACCAGGTATCTCCAACTTCAAACTCAGGATCCAGGTTCGTTGAGGGGAAGGAGGCTGCCTAAGGCCACATCCCTCCTCCACAACCAACTCGTCCTATACTAAGCTCTCCACGCCCGCCCTTAGGGGCCACCCCCGAACCAAACTATAAAACTTCTTCCTAAAATAATAACAAATTTAGAAATCACTCGGCTGCCCACCCACGACTGAGCCGCAACTCTGCATGCCTTCAGGAAGGATGGAGCAGCAGAGCAAAAAGGAAAAAGAAGAAAGGAAAAAAAATCGAGGGACCGAATAAATTTCGAGAATGTCCCACGGGGCGCAGAGCCAGGCGAGGTCGCCTGTTAGCCAGACGGAGCCCGGTAAACATCCTCCAAACCCAATCGACCCATTCGCAAAATAACTAGGAAAGTAATCCTGCTACTAGCTAGACGCAGTGGCAGGCAATAATACGCCTGTTACCAAAGACGACAAACCAAAACCAGGAGTTTTCAGTCACCGCTGGCCTTACCTCCCCGCATAGCCAAGCGATACACGCTTGTTAGCAAGACAGGGGGATGAGGACAGGGCTCGAAGTTAGTGTACTGAAAAGGAAGAAGTTACCGCATTAGAGAAAAATCGAAAGGTCACAGTAACAAAAAAATTAACTCCAAAATTTAGCGAGATTTCAGAAAAAGAAATTGGTAGGGACCAAGGCATCGCGGTACTGCTTGGCCCCACGACGAACCGTAAACGTTCCTGGTGATGCACTACTAAAATCGAAAAAAAAAATCCCAAAAATAAAAAATTCAGCCGTAAAAGCATTCATGGCATGATCGACATACCGAAAACAATTTCTCTAATTTTCAAAAAAAAATATAATGTCCGTGTAGGACTTATGAGGGCCTATAAGCCGCGTTGGGCGCCATTTGTAATGTGAACCTTGGGTTGATGGCCCGAAGAGATCAACTGCCGATCCACATACACAGAATAACAAAAATTTGAACACAAAATAAAAAGCTCCTGAAAATACGTAAGACAGTACCCCGGGCCATCTCGATTTGGGCTGCTCGTCGGGGGGTCGTGGAGTGGGGGAGACGACTCCAGAGGTACCGTATAACTTATGAAGTGCATCACCAGAACGAAGCGCTTCCCCCCATGGCGGACACTGAGAACCTACAACATTCGAGTCAGATACCTGAAATCAACTTCCGGGGCGAAGAGCATCGTCCGCCGCTAAGGATTCATGAACCTAGTCCTTCCTCATGTCCAATCTAGACCATGGTAAAATCTTTCCTTATTTTTTTTTCTTTTTTTTGTTTTTTTTTTTTAATTCTTTTTACAAATTAGTTTTATTTAACTTTATTCAGTGTTTTTTTCTTTCTTTACACCACAGATACTATGAACGAAACAAAAAGATGAAAAATCCAAAACCTTATGCTAATGGTCGACACTAGTGTAGGACTAATAGAAAAAAACTCGTCCTGGCCAGTACGCGTGTTTTCTTTACAAATGATGTCAATCTTGTCACAACGTATATAAAAAAACGTGTGAAAAAAAACCGTAAACAATCAATGCTTGGTGTAACAACAATGAACAAAAAAAAACACATTAACTAATGCGTTCAGACACATATACAACTACGGATAACAAACTCACAAAAAAGATTTTTACCCATTTTGGGGAAAGGTTGCTATAATTATTCAAAACCTAGACTGGAATCCTGTCACCAAAAAGAAAATTCTACTATCACTAGTATCTATACACTATTGTAATATAATTCATTAAAAATTGTTAAATTGGGGCTCTGTCCCCTCTAAATTATGAAATGTAAATCGCTAAAGAAACAATAATAATCAAAGTAACAAAAAAAAACAATTATTTAATTTTCAAAATAAATCTTATGGCTTATCAATCCATCCGGTCCTCCTCCGCATATATGGATGCCCCTGGTTATAGGACCCGTTTAACTTCTTGTTGTACAGCCCTGCTCTTGCTCTAACATACTGCTATCTGACGTAGCTTAACACTAGATTACCTTAATAGTGTTCGTATCTGTACGACCACCTTAGCACCATCTGGACTTTTTGCGGTCTTCCTCATGCACCGACCACAGCCACGTGTACCTTCAATTATTTTCGGGGCTCCGCAGAGCAGCTCCGTCCTTGTTGTTTGATATTCCGTAATGTGTTGGTCCAGTTCGCTTAGGTGAAGATTCCAGATCAGTTCTTCCCCCAATCTGATTATCACCATAGGGGCTCCTTCCGGTCTTCTACAGCCCAAAATTTGCCACGACTTTGTGTTCCAAAAAAAATTCTCGTCCGGATAGCAGGATATTTGTAAGTGTAGGACGGTTTCTTCTTCCCAAAACTTTGCTTTTCGTTTTCGGGGGCCTTTTTAAAACATTTGCTTTACCGCTCCAAGTAAACTCTAACTTTTTTTTTGTTTTTACTTTAAAAAAAACTTTAAAAAAACTTTAAAAGAACTTTTATTTTTCCTTTATTGAAACAATTTCCATAAAAATTTTCCCCGTCCTCACTTTTTCATCAATCCCATTCCACTCCCCAAAAAAAATTTCCTAATTTTCCTTTTTTTTTTCTTCGCCTGCCCGCTTTCAATTTCTCCAAATTGCTCCCACAAATTTTATAGTGGCTACAGGGTGTATATTCATTAAGGATTTCATTAAGGATATAGCGTGCCGTTACAGCGTACAGGACCACGTCCGACGATGCGGCGTGCGTGATAGCTGGGATGATTCCCATAGATATTCTGGCGAGGGAGGGCATGCGTCTCTATGACCCAGAATATGGTGGAGGGGTGCCAAGAAGGGTGCGGCGGCAGATGGCGCGCTGCGAGTCTTTAAGGGAATGGCAGGCGAAGTGGGACGAGTCTGTTAAGGGTCGCTGGACCCACAGACTTATCCCTAACGTGGAAATATGGGCTACGAGGGAGCGTGGGGAAGTAAGTTACGACCTCACGCAGTTCCTGAGCGAACATGGGGGGGTATAGGAAATACCTCCACAGCTTCGGGCACGATGATTCACCGTTGTGTCCAGTATGCCCAGCGACGGAGGAAGACGCAGAACACGTCTTCTTTACCTGCTCGAGATTCGCCGAGGAAAGGGCGACTAGAAGAAAGGGTCGAGGAGCCACTAACGCCCGAAAACATCCTAGACCAGATGAGGTCTGAGGAAATGTGGAGGGACGTGGAAGCAACCCTCAAGACCATTCACAGAAAGCTAAGGCAAGAAGAAGCCATAGACCATGTTCATAGACCCATATATGCGTATGTGCACTTATGTGTCCATATGTGTGTATGTGTGGATTTACGTGAAACATAACCGTCATGCGGGATCGGCCAGTAAGAGGCACATGAGTCATGCCGGTAGCGAATGCTTTTTTACCCCCAGGAAAAAAAAAATATGTATATATATATATATATATATATATATATATATATATATATATATATATATATATATATATATATATATATATATATATATATGGCCGATTCTCCAGAACCTTTAACCTGCTTGTCGCTTCGAAAATTTTATGACTAACAATTTTTATAAGAAGATTAAAAATAAAAGAAGCTATCAATAATGTTAAGAAACTATTAATGAACAATAAGATATAAGTACGAAGTCATTTAAAACGGTATATTGCAATAAAATTTGAAAAAATGTTCCGTTACCTGTCACTTTTCGGCCTGTCTTTAGCGCTAATCTGAATGAAAAACTATTTATATTTGTGATAGGAAGCGTTGAAACAAATAGTGAAAAGTGAAAAGTTGTAGTTTAACTCTTAGGAAAAATGCAGTTGTGTTCGGTGCAGTGTCAAATCGCTATATTTTCCAAAAAACAACTCTGAAGTTTGTCCCTAGGTTTTGACGTCAAAGTTGTAACCCGCATGGTAAGTCGAAGTACTCCGAATTGTCTCATTTTATCATAATTTTTTTTAAATGCACTTATTGTTCAGACACTAACGAACATGTGCATACATTTTGTGACAAAAATAAGTTGAAATCGGTTGATTTTTGGGCAAAACTGGGTAACATGAACGTAGGTTACATTTAAATGTCAAAGTTGTAACTGCAATTAATTTGCTCATATTACATTAAATTCATCCCCGTAAAATTTCTTATGACGTATTGTAACTAATTAAATCATATGTAACGTTTCCTTCACTTAAATGGTTTCATGAATCTTAAAAAAAAGTAATTTAAGCGAATGTCAAAATTGTAACCATGTCAAATTTGATGTCAAAATTGTAACCATGTCAATACAACCATGTCATAAAAAAAATGCGCATTGAATATATATATTCGAGGAAATGTGGAGGGACGTGGAAGCAACCCTCAAGACCATTCACAGAAAGCTAAGGCAAGAAGAAGCCGTAAGAAATAGAGAAAGGCACAGAAATGCCGCGAGCAGAAGCAGCTGAATGAAGCTGAACGACCCCCGCGATGTAATGCTTATTAGCCAGTCCCGCGGGGGTGGATCACGTCGGAGGGGCTTTTTTAGTTCTCATCACTGACATATAGTAATGGACTGCTGATTGACGATGCTGAATGGCACCATTTTTCTCCAGAAATAGAAAACCTTTTTCATGGAAACAAAAAAAAAATTCTTCGAATTTAGGAGAAAATAAGTGATAAGATGTTTGTTATAATTAACGGAAATAAATTTCCATCACTCATTTTTATTTATTAGCAGTTTTTTCATTAAATAAATGTATTTATTCCAAAACCGTGACGGTTATTTCCCCTGTTTAACGAAGTTTTCAAAATAGCTCAAGAGTGAGACAGAACAACGAAAACTATACCTGTCTATTTTTTTCTAATTATGTTTATATCGCTGACATGCGCTGACGATTACAGTTCATTGGGATTTAACGTGGGAGCGAGGCAGGAATAGTTTTTGGTGCCATTTTTTTGTATGGGATTTTGCTCATTTAGCAGTCCATTACTATATGTCAGTGGTTCTCATGTTCATAGACCCATATATGCGTATGTGCACTTATGTGTCCATATGTGTGTATGTGTGGATTTACGTGAAACATAACCGTCATGCGGGATCGGCCAGTAAGGGGCACTTGAGTCATGACGGTAGGGAATGCTTTTTTACCCCCAGGAAAAAAAATAAAAAAATAAAATATATATATATATATATATATATATATATATATATATATATATATATATATATATATATATATATATATATATATATTAGGGCGGGTCAAATTTTTAATCGACCTTTTACACCCCCTAGTGATATTCTATGGGTAATTTTGAGCAACTTTGCCCAAGAAACCATAGTTCGAAAGTTGAATTTGAGCCTCCGGATTTTTAAAAATAGGTATTTTTATGATTTAATTAATTTAAAAAGATAAAAATACAAGTTTTTTTCTCCAAGTACACATATATATACGGGTTTTTTGGGTCAAGGAATTTATTTCTGATGTTTATTTTTATTTACCAGTGCCGCTAGATGACGCTTTCGTACATTTTATCCATATTTCGTATGTTTTATCACTATTTTTCAAGAAAAATTATTATAGCAACCCCAAATTATAAATGGCTTATGTTTCATGGAGTGGTTCCTTCTTGTTTTAGCGCCATTTCAATGAAGTGTAAACAATATAAATATACTCATTCTCTAGTTAAACAAATTATAAACCATTAAAAGGCAGGTCTCAATTAAAACATTACTAATTTCAATAAATTTAAAATTAATAATAATAAAGAAAATTACATAAATCTAAAGTTAATAAGAAGAGAAAGTATTAAAATTCGTATAGGTGTAAAACAATGCAAGTCCAAGTGGAAAAAAATCAAACAAACAATATAGTGAACAAAAACAGGGAAATCCCACCCCTAGTTCACAGGAAGCAATATTGAGACAATCATGTTTTGCGGCGGTTAATAAAAGGGCCTTTCAGAAGAATTACCTACATATAAGTAGGTACGAAATATAGCAATAATTACGGGTAATAAATTGTATGAAAGAGTAAAAAGTAGGCGACACATGTAATAAACATAAATATACTCCACAGAAATAGCCGATGGAAAATCAAAGCAGGACAATAAAAGTAAGATAGTAAAATAGGTTATTAGGAGTTCCGCGAAATTACGATTTGTAAGGAATGTTAGGAAATAGATATAGGAACCTGAAAGTTCAGTTCGCTCCTAGGCATCGCCGTGAGTTAACGAATCTATTGTGAAAAAAGTAAAAGTAATTTTTGTATTTCTTATTTTTATAAGTATTTTTTATTTGATTTGTGTATATAAGAACATTTAGAACCTAACATACTATGGATCCAGTGCCGTCTACTTCGCAAGACCAAATAGCATCAACAAGCTCCGGAAGTTGTTTGACACATATCTGCCGTGCAAAGGGCAAAAGACCTATATGCAAAAAGCTCGATTCGAGTAAAACGCGTTCAAAGTTTTTTTTGTATGCTTCTTTCCGTAAAATAAGAAAATGTAAATGAATTTTATACAAATTATCTAAACAATATGACTTTAAACGTTTTTCTAATGCTATAATATAATATTTTATCCTCCAACACTTTTAAATAAAAAGTTATGAAAGGAGAAATACTTTTGCATTACAATTCCTGTACCAGAGTCATGTTGCAACCAAAGGAGAAAACAATTATATTCTCATAAATCGTTTCTCCCATGCTCCCTCGTTCCATTTGTTCCAAAAAAAAAATAAATATCCTTTGAATCATTTGACCATTACGCAGAGCGTGCATTCTTATCTCAAGAAAAAGCTCTATAGTCTTATAGAGTGTTTGCCACTTGTAAATTGCTTCGCAAGACAACGGCCAAAAACCTGGAAATCTCTTGTCGTTTTCTATCCATCAAATATATTTTCAATTTACAAGTGGCAAACACTCTATAAGACTATAGAGCTTTTTCTTGAAATAAGAGTCCACAATTTGTGCAATGGTCAAAAGATTTAAGAGATCATGGCTGCTTTGTGCATTTTTTTCGGTTTGAAAATAATTCAAACCGACGCATATAAAGTAAATGTCCAAAAAGAAAACTTTTTATTAAAAAGTGCTATTAGTCTGAAATTTTTTTTAGGGATAAATATGAATATTTTAAATCAAAAAATCCATACAAAGCCATTTTGACCTATAATGCATATACTATGTCTTTTCCCCTTTGCACGGCAGATATGCCTTCTCAAGATATTAGTGCTTTTGGTGTGTCTAGTGAATTAAGTGGTGTGAATCTGCCAAATAAAGTGGATATCTTAAGATATTATTTCTTGCTGGGCGATCGTGCTAAAGTTCAAAGTAAAATGTTCTCGTATAAGACTTTAACTCCTTATGTAGTAGATAAATTGCTTGAAATTTGGGGTAAACTGAATATTAGAACTATTGCCAAAACCAGTATTGGTAGAAAATTGAATACTTTGCTTGACAGATATCAAACCGCGGATAAGAACAGAACGAAAGGCAGATCATTTAGAGCATTCGTACAATCCACAAACGAATTATTTTATATCGGAAAATGTGAATGTGACTTAAAAACAAATTTATGTTCATGTGGCTTGATTCCAGAACACTTAAAAGGGTTTATGCTAGATCAACATAATGACAGAAAATGTATGATACCAGAATATACGACAGAAAATGTAGAGGAGGTACCTATATCTACAATAATACCATCAACTATAGAGAGCAGCGATCAACCATACATACCTGATCGAACAAATATCCATGTTGATGATGAAGATAGTGCAGAAGATCTTTCTCCAACGAAACGAGGACCTTATACTCCTAGATACGATGCTTCGAAGTTTGCTATGATTTGTGACAGATTTGGTGTGCCTGACAGAATAGCTTCAGCTATGGCAACATGTCTTATGGAAGACATTAACGTAAGAGATGACCGTGGTCATTTTGTAATTATGGATAAAGCAAAAGTTCGTAGAGAAAAAATGAAATGTAGACAAGAAGTGCTTCGTAACCGGTATGACGCTTCCAGTTTAATAGCATTTTCGTTTGATGGCAGAAAAAATGATTCTTTAACGAGAGAGAAAATAGATCAAAAATTTCATCAAACGATGGTAAAAGAGCCTCATCTAGTTGTTTTGAAGGAGCCTAATTCCCAATTAATAGGCTACGTAAAATTGGAAAATGAAGATGCGGAAACTAAGGTCAAAAAATTGAACGAATTTTTCATCAACAAAGGATTGTCCTTTGATTCATTAATTGGCATATGCTGTGATGGTGAACCAGCAAATACTGGCATAAAAAATGGAATATTGCGACGATTCGAACTACAGTTACACAGACCACTGCATTGGTTTGTGTGCCTTATCCACTTTAACGAGCTTCCGCTGCGGCATTTGTTTGACACGTTAGAAAGATCATCCACCACTGGACCACGAACGACAACCGGAACGTTAAACAAACAAATTGAAACTTGTGAAAAATTTCCGGTACGTAATTGTTATAACTTTTTTCATACCATTTTTACTTCTATTACTTATTTATAATGTGTTTAAAATAATAAAATCGTATTTTAATTCATCTAATCTTTACAGGTTGTAGCTGATTTTGAAAAAATCCAACTAGAGAATATGCCTCCAGCAATGGAAGAAGAAGGTGAATTATCTACGGATTTAAAGTACTTGTACAAGTTGGCCAATGCGATTTCTAATGGTTTTATTCCGGAGGATTTGGCTAACATTAAACCAGGGCCAATTGCTCATTCTCGCTGGCTCACCAAGGCCAATAGGGTATTACGGTTATATGTGACAACGAATAAGCCATCTAAGAATTTGAAAACTCTAGTAGCCTGCATAATGAAAGTTTATACGCCAATGTATTTCAATATTAAGTATTATAACTCTGTCGTGTATGGTGGCGCATTATTTTCGAAATTCATACGTTGGGCACAGTTTTTAGAGCCAAATTTACGCGACGTGATAAATAATGTAATTAAGGACAATTCATATTATGCACATTCGGAAAATGTTTTGTTATCAATGTTGTTTGATGACAGAAAAGACAAACGCGACAGTGCTATAAACATAATTTTACACTATCGAAATAAACTGGACGATCCGATGCGAGTTAGAGTTTATAGAAAACCTATTATTAACTTCAATTGCACAGATTATACGAATATGATTGACTTAAATGACGACAGTATTATTTTTGAGCCACCGTTTACAAAAACGATTCCGCATGATTATTTTGAGCAATACTTAGAATACGACGAGCCACCGCTGCCTGACCCAGGAATTCCGTTACACATCCAAGGTACGGAAAGACACATAAAATTGCTGCCTAATGTTTCTAAACGTGCTTTAGACAAGAATCGAGAAGGAATAATGGCAGTGACATTAGAAAGCCGTAAGAAATTATCTCGACTTGAAAGCAAGCAAGACTTTCAAAAATAACTCCTCGATTCTTATCTATTACTGCAAAAAAATGTTTTCCTTTTTGAATTTAAATTTACTTTATACTGTATTCTATAAATAAAAATAAATTTATAATAAAAATGTAAATGTGCGTTTGTTCTTAATCTAAAATCTCCGATCACTTTGAAATTTTGATACAACGTTGCATTCGAATATGCCTATGTTTTTATATACTATGAATGTGTTTCTGGAAGAGGTGTAGCGTGGCAACACCAAAACGACTATAGCGCACGTGTTTTAATATACTTGACCCATGCATTTATTTTAGGCCATTAATAATTTGGTTGTGCAAAACAAAACAATTCTTGAAAAATAGTGATAAAACCTACGAAATATAGATAAAATGTACGAAAGCGCCCTTTAGCGGGACCAGTAAATATAAGTAAACATTAGCAATAGATTGCTCGCCCACAGAAACTCCTAAATACGTGTGCTTGGAGAAATAACTTGTATTTTTATCTTCTTAAATAAATTAATCATAAATATTGACAAAAAATATCTATTTTTAAAAATCCGGAGGCTCAAAATCGATGTTCGAACTATAGTTTCTTGGGCAAAGTTGCTCAAAATTACATATAGAATATCACTAGGGGGTGTAAAGGTCGATTTTTTTTCATCCATACAAATTGACCCGCCGTAATATATATATATATATATATATATATATATATATATATATATATATATATATATATATATATATATATATATATCCTCACCTTGTATCTACACCTTGTCGCGGTGGTGAGGCTTGTGCTAACTAAGATAGATACACGAAATCCCAAGGTGGAAACTATCGTGCTGAGGGGATGTATGGTACTGCGTCAGTACTGCGACTCCGAATACCAGGCGACCTTCGGTTTTAATGTAGCCTTCCCGTGGTAATGCGGAGCTCTGCCATGGGTGACTGTCCTTTCTCGCGCAACTCGTGGGATCTAAAATAGAGAACTCAAAAACAAATGAGGGTGGAGCCCCTCCCAAAGCTCCAACAAACACAGCTAGGGCTTTTATAACCCAACAAAGGGCGACTCCGGAAGATGGAAATCCCATCCTAAGGAGCAGAAAGACGGTGAGAACACCACCACCAAAGAGTGCCAACGACCCGGAACACCCTGGTCCTGAGCAACACAGTGCGACTCCCCAAGAAGGAAACTCAAAGAATTCCATCCCAAGGAGCAACAAGACGGCGAGGACACCGCCGACAAAGAGCACCAACGGCCTAGAGCACCTTGGGTCAGCAAAATATGGTGAACCGAGGGTGAGCACTCCGGCGACCACTGCGGAGGAGGCTCAATCATCCCCTTTCGAGAAATTGGGGGTTATGATAAGACACCTAATGGAGTATGTCGACGCTAAGAAAAACGTCGAGCACGCCATCAAAGAGAAAATTAGGTTGGTCAGGTCTACCTACCTAAGAGCAAAAGAGGAAATAGCAAAGAGGCAAAGAGCAAAAGAGCTGGTGGATACGTCGGCTCAAACAGAAGATTTGCCGAGGAAGCAAGAGAGCCGTTCAACGGGGAGGCTGGAGAGAAACGGCCCCAAGAAAAGAGCAAAGAGCCGCGGCCGCGCAAGCGCCGTAGAGAGCTCAACGAGGAGGTGTAGCTGCAGCAGCACACCCCAAGAGAAAAAAGGGAAAGACTCCCGACGCAGTGGCCGAGCCAGCCCCGCTACAGGCAGCACGCCCGGTTGAATGCGAGAGTGGGAACCGGGAAAGCTCTGCCTGGAAGAAGGTGGAAAGAAAAAAGAGGAAAAAAAAGAAAAGAAGACTGAAAGAGGCCAACAAGCTGAGGCAAAGGACCCGGTCGGATGCGATTATCATCACGACCAAAGGGGAAGCAACGTAGGCGGAGATCCTTCGCAAGGTGAGGACAGATGCCTCCCTGGCGGAACTGGGGAACAGCGTAAATAGAGTTAGGAGAACGCAAAAGGGCGATCTCCTGCTAGAGCTAAAGAGGGGAGATGCTAAGACCGGGGACTTAGAACAGAAGGTTAAAGCATCGATTAACGGGGTGGCCGAAGTGAGAGCCAGTACAAATACGGTAGTGATCGAGTGTAGAGACTTAGACGAGATCACAACCAAGGAAGAGGTGTGCGAAGCACTGAGGACCCAGCTAGGTCTGACGGTCGAGGAAAAGGATGTCCTCAGGCTAAGAGGGTCGTGGGGGGGGGCACTCAGACGGCGTTTATAAGCCTGCCGGTTGAAGCTGCGAAGAAGGCTATCGCAGCAGGTAAAGTTCGAGTCGGCTGGGTGGTATGCCGAATGCGGGAGCGGGTATCGCTTAAACCGTGCTTCAAATGCATGAAGTTCGGCCACATAGCGAAAAACTGCAGCAGTAGCCAGGATAGAGGAAGGCTGTGCCGAGGCTGCGGAAAAGAGGGTCACAAAGTAAAGGAGTGTGACCAAGCTGCCAAATGCCTAATTTGTAGGGAGGTAGAGGGCAGGGATAGTGGGCACGTGACCGGAGGTAGTAGATGTCCGGCGTACAAGGAGGCACTAAAAAGCAAGCGAAGATAAGGTTCATACAGATTAACTTGAACCACTGTCAAGCGGCACAAGATCTGCTGGCACAGACAGTTTTCGAGGAGAAAATCGACGTCGCAATCGTCTGCGAGCAGTATAGAAACCTGCACAGCGGCGTCTGGATAAACGATAGCAGCGGCACGTCAGCGATATGGACGTGTGGGAGCCGAGCCATGGAAGATACCATGAGAAGCCCAGAGAATGGCTTCACGCGGGCAAAAGTAGGCGGAATACACGTCTACAGCTGCTATGCGGCGCCAAGCCTGACACTAGACGATTACGAGTCGATGTTGGAAAGGTTAGCCGCCGACGCGAGCCGCCATCACCCGGTAATACTAGCGGGTGATTTCAATGCTTGGGCTGTCGAATGGGGCAGTCGACAAACGAATGCAAGAGGGCGCATACTTCTAGAAGTATTCTCGCGACTTAACGTAGTGTTAGTCAACTCTGGAGGCGAAAACACCTTCCGAAGGGGTGGGAGAACATCGGTAATCGACATCACTTATGTGAGCGATTCAGTGGTCAAAGACCTACAGTGGCGGGTGAGCGATCTGTACACGCACAGTGACCGCCAAGCCATCATCTTCGAGGTTGGTCAGCGTATAGAAAGAAAAGAGGAATCCTAGGTACGGAACGGCTAGAGGATGGGCCGTTAAGAAACTCGACGCAGAGGTATTCGAGGAAGTATTCCTGCATGATGCGAGGTCGGCAGGAGGTGCCAGGGAAGGGGCAGAGAAAATAGAAGAATCAGTGAAATGGGCATGTGACGCATCCATGCCACGGCGCGCCGGCAATCGTAGACTCTCACCAAACTTCTGGTGGAACGCAGAGATCGATGAATGCCGAAGGATCTGTCTGAAAGCGAGAAGGAGAACTCAGAGAAGCCGGAACCGTCCGGATTTCGATGAACTCCTTCAGAGGTATAAGGAAGCGAGAAAAATGCTGAACAAGGCTATCGCTAGAAGTAAATCCGAGCACTTCAAAAGGTTGTGCAGAGAAGCAGACTCGGACCCCTGGGGTGGAGCCTATAAAATGGTTATGTCAGCGGTCAAGGGCAAACGCTCTCCGCCGATCACCTGCCCCGCGCTGCTCCAGAGTATTGTGTATGTCCTGTTTCCACAGAACGTACGCACGGTCGATCTACCCACCCTCCAGGTGAACCCAGAGGAGATACCTGCGGTGACCGCAGATGAGATTCTGGAGGCTGCAAAAAAGGTAGCCATCAATAAGGCCCCTGGCATGGATGGCATACCAAATAAAGCGGCGAAGCTAGCAGCTTCAATAGCGCCAGACAGGTTCGCTGAAGTCTTCACAGCGTGCCTGAGAGAGGGGATCTTCCCGGAGCGATGGAAACAGCAGAAACTCGTGCTCCTACCGAAGCCGAACAAACCTCTAGGGGACCCATCGTCCTACAGACCGATATGCCTCCTTAGTTGTATAGGCAAACTTTTCGGGTGATCTGTAACAGGATTCTCCCTAGCGTCGAAAGGGTAGGTGGCCTGTCGGACAAGCAATTCGGCTTTAGAAAGGCAAGGTCGGCGACTGATGCAGTCAATATGGTGGTGGGCAGAGCAAGAGCCGCCATAGAGAAAAATCACTGCTGCGCATTGATAACCCTCGATGTAAAAAATGCTTTCAACTCTGCGAGGTGGAGCAAAATAGTTGAGGCGTTGATCAAGCTAGGCACACCAAAGTACCTAGTGCGTGTAGTGGCCGACTACCTCCAGGGTAGGTCGCTTCATTGTGATTCGGATGATGGTCCTAAAGTGTTCGGGACAACATGCGGTGTCCCGCAAGGTTCCGTCCTGGGCCCTCTCCTATGGATCGCAATGTACAATGATGTGTTGGGGCTTCGTCTTCCAAAGGAAGCAGTGGCGATCGGGTTTGCAGATGATATCGGGGTAGTTGTCGAAGGAAAACACCCAGATGACATCGAACTGTGCGCAAACGAAGCGATCTGGGAAATAAAAGCGTGGTTAGAACGCGCGGGGTTGAAGCTTGCTGAGCACAAAACGGAAGTAGTGCTGATCAGCAAGCGACGAAAGCTAGTATCCGTAAGGATAAAAGTAGGGGAACAGATCATCCACTCACAGCCCGCACTAAGGTACCTGGGGGTGATGATCGATCGGAGGCTAAATTTCAAGGCGCACTTGGAGGGCACGGCAGACAAAGCGTCTGCGATTTGTGCAGCACTCGCAAGAATGCTGCCCAATGTTGGGGGCCCTAGACCGAGTCGCCGCCTCCTCTTGGGGAGGGTGGTAAGCTCAGTCCTGTTATACGCAGCGCCAGTGTGGGCAGCAGCGTTAAACAGGACTGCAAATAGCAGAAAATGGAGGGGTGCTTATAGGCTAAGTGCACTTCGCGCTTGCTGCGCGTACAGGACCACGTCCGACGATGCGGCGTGCGTGATAGCTGGGATGATTCCCATAGATATTCTGACGAGGGAGGGCATGCGTCTCTATGACCCAGAATATGGTGGAGGGGAGCCAAGAAGGGTGCGGCGGCAGATGGCGCGCTGCGAGTCTTTAAGGGAATGGCAGGCGAAGTGGGACGAGTCTGTTAAGGGTCGCTGGACCCACAGACTTATCCCTAACGTGGAAATATGGGCTACGAGGGAGCGTGGGGAAGTAAGTTACGACCTCACGCAGTTCCTGAGCGGACACGGGAGGTATAGGAAATACCTCCACCGCTTCGGGCACGATGATTCACCGTTGTGTCCAGTATGCCCAGCGACGGAGGAAGACGCAGAACACGTCTTCTTTACCTGCTCGAGATTCGCCGAGGAAAGGGCGAAACTAGAAGAAAGGGTCGAGGAGCCACTAACGCCCGAAAACATCCTAGACCAGATGATGAGGTCTGAGGAAATGTGGAGGGACGTGGAAGCAACCCTCAAGACCATTCACAGAAAGCTAAGGCAAGAAGAAGCCGTAAGAAATAGAGAAAGGCACAGAAATGCCGCGAGCAGAAGCAGCTGAATGAAGCTGAACGACCCCCGCGATGTAATGCTTATTAGCCAGTCCCGCGGGGGTGGATCACGTCGGAGGGGCTTTTTTAGTTCTCATGTTCATAGACCCATATATGCGTATGTGCACTTATGTGTCCATATGTGTGTATGTGTGGATTTACGTGAAACATAACCGTCATGCGGGATCGGCCAGTAAGGGGCACATGAGTCATGCCGGTAGCGAATGCTTTTTTACCCCCAGGAAAAAAAATATATATATATATATATATATATATATACTCAGTCACGAAAGTCTTCGTACACCCCCTAAAATCTCAAGATCTCCAAAATAATGTTAAGCTATTTCTTAAAAAATGTGTTATATAGCTTAAATTCCATAATTAAAGAGATTTATAAAACAAAAACAATAAATTTTCATTACTTAAAAAAGAAAACTAACAAAACAGATTTCTTCATATCACAAAAGTCTTCGTACATAATGGCAGTTCCAAAGAAAAAAAAACCGTCAGCTCCTTGAAGCATGCAACCACAGATATTTTTCTTATAGTTGTGATTTTTTATGAGTCATACAAGCGTTAAAAAAGTGTAGTGCAATAATTTGAGTATTTATTATGGCTAGTAGAAAAGAGACCAGTATTGACATTAAAAATTTAATAATTAAGCTGCATAAAGAAGGGAAAACTTGCCGAAGTGGCGAATTTGTTGGGAAAACACATTCAACAATTCACTACATAATTAAGAAATATAAGGCAACTAATTCCGTGGAAAACAATCCACGTAGTGGGCGCTCATCGAAGCTAACAGTTCGTGAAAAAAGATCTCTGTTAAGGCAAGTCCAAGAAAACCCAACTTTAAGTGCCCCAAAATTAGCCGCACAGCTAGCTAAAGACGTCGGTAAAGAAGTTTCTCCAAAATGTGTACGCCGAGTGTTAAGAAAAGTTGGATATCGAGGACGAACGATGAGGAAGAAACCTTGCATCAGCGAAGCCAATAGAATAAAGAGAATGAACTTCGCTAAGAGGCATTTACTGGAGCTAAAATCTCTTCCAGAATATTGGAATAGGGTGCTTTTCAGTGACGAAAGCAAATACAACGTCTTCTTGGTAACGATGGAAGAGGGAAAGTGTGGAGAAAACCCAATACTTCTCTTCATCCAAAGCATACCATATCTTGAGATTTTAGAGGGTGTACGAAGACTTTCGTGACTGAGTATATATATATATATATATATATATATATATATATATATATATATATATATATCGTCGGCTAAACAGTGATACCACGTATCTACATTTTTGGCGATATTGAGTTATCTATATGAAAATTCTCGTCGTGAGGAGCTCTATCTAATTTGATATATTCTATCAATGTCATATTATTTACCAATGTCATATTAACATATCAAAATAACTGAAAATTGTTTATTTCAATTATAAAATTAATTTTTTAAATGGTTTTTCTTCTCTCCTGGAAAATTGATTTTTTTCAGATACGGGGTATCACTGTTTAGCCGACGATATATATATTTTCCTGGGGGTAAAAAAGCATTCGCTACCGGCATGACTCAAGTGCCCCTTACTGGGCGATCCCGCATGACGGTTATGTTTCACGTAAATCCACACATACACACATATGGACACATAAGTGCACACACGCATATATGGGTCTATGAACATGAGAACTAAAAAAGCCCCTCCGACGTGATCCACCCATATATATATATATATATATATATATATATATATATATATATATATATATATATATATATATATATATATATATATATAAATATATATCCTCACCTTGTATCTACACCTTGTCTCGGTGGTGAGGCTTAGGCTTGTGGCTGACTAAGATAGATACACGAAATCCCAAGGTGGAAACTATCGTGCTGAGGGGATGAATGGTACTGCGTCAGTGTACCGCTAACGATTAACTCCGAATACCAGGCGACCTTCGGTTTCAATGTAGCCTTCCCGTGGTAATGCGGAGCTCTGCCATGGGTGACTGTTCTTTCTCGCGCAACTCGTGGGATTCAAAATAGAGAAACCAACAAAACCAAACGAGGTTGGAGCACCTCCCAAAGCTCCAAACGCAGCTAGGGCTTTTATAGTCCAACAAAGGGCGACTCCGGAAGATGGAACTTCCATCCAAAGGAGCAGAAAGACGGTGAGAACACCACCAGCTAAGAGTGTTAAGGACCCGGAACATCCAGGTCCTGAGCAACAAAGTGCGACTCCCCAAGAAGGAAACCAAAAGAATTCCATCCCAAGGAGCAGCAAGACGGCGAGGACACCGCCGACAAAGAGCACCAACGGCCTAGAGCACCTTGGGTCAGCGGAAAATGGCGAAGTGAGGGTGAGCACTCCGGCGACCACAGCGGAGGAGGCTCAATCATCCCCTTTTGTAAAATTAGGGGTTATGATAAGAGACCTCATGGAGTATGTCGACGCAAAGAAAAACGTCGAGCTCGCCATAAAGGAGAAAATTAGGCGGGTTAGGTCTACCTACCTCAAGGCCAAGGAAGAAATAACTACCCAGCAGAGGGCGAAAGAGCTGAAAGATACGTCGGCTCAAACAGAAGTTTCACCGCACAAAAAAGAGAGCCGTTCAACCGGGGATGCTGTAGAGAAACGGCCCCAAGAAAAGAGCAAAGAGCCGCGGCCGCGCAAGCGCCGTAGAGAGCTCAACGAGGAGATGCAGCTGCAGCAGCACACCCCCAAGAGAAAAAAGGGAAAGACTCCCGACGCAGTGGCCGAGCCAGCCCCGTTGCAGGCGTCACGCCCGGTTGAATGCGAGAGTGGGAACCGGGAAAGCTCTGCCTGGAAGAAGGTGGAAAGAAAAAAGAGGAAGAAAAAGAAAAGAAGACTGAAAGAGGCCAACAAGCTGAGGCAAAGGACCCGGTCGGATGCGATTATCATCACGACCAAAGGGGAAGCAACGTACGCGGAGATCCTTCGCAAGGTGAGGACAGATGCCTCCCTGGCGGAACTGGGAAACAGCGTAAATAGAGTTAGGAGAACGCAAAAGGGCGATCTCCTGCTAGAGCTAAAGAGGGGAGATGCTAAGACCGGGGACTTAGAACAGAAGGTTAAAGCATCGATTAACGGGGTGGCCGAAGTGAGAGCCAGTACAAATACGGTAGTGATCGAGTGTAGAGACTTGGACGAGATCACAACCAAGGAAGAGGTGTGCGAAGCACTGAGGACCCAGCTAGGTCTGACGGTCGAGGAAAAGGATGTCCTCAGGCTAAGAGAGTCGTGGGGGGGGCACTCAGACGGCGTTTATAAGCCTGCCTGTTGAAGCTGCGAAGAAGGCTATCGCAGCCGGTAAAGTTGGAGTTGGCTGGGTGGTATGCCGAATGCGGGAGCGGGTATCGCTTAAACCGTGCTTCAAATGCATGAAGTTCGGCCACATAGCGAAAAACTGCAGCAGCAGCCAGGATAGAGGAAGGCTGTGCCGAGGCTGCGGAAAAGAGGGTCACAAAGTAAAGGAGTGTGACCAAGCTGCCAAATGCCTAATTTGTAGGGAGGTAGAGGGCAGGGATAGTGGGCACGTGACCGGAGGTAGTAGATGTCCGGCATACAAGGAGGCACTAAAAAGCAACCGAAGATAAGGTTCATACAGATTAACTTGAACCACTGTCAAGCGGCACAAGATTTGCTGGCACAGACAGTTTTCGAGGAAAAAATCGACGTCGCAATCGTCTGCGAGCAGTATAGAAACCTGCACAGCGGCGTCTGGATAAACGATAGCAGCGGCACGTCAGCGATATGGACGTGCGGGAGCCGAGCCATGGAAGATACCATGAGAAGCCCAGAGAATGGCTTCACGCGGGCAAAAGTAGGCGGAATACACGTCTACAGCTGCTATGCGGCGCCAAGCCTGACACTAGACGATTACGAGTCGATGCTGGAAAGGTTAGCCGCCGACGCGAGTCGCCATCACCCGGTAATATTAGCGGGTGATTTCAATGCTTGGGCTGTCGAATGGGGCAGTCGACAAACGAACGCAAGAGGGCGCATACTTCTAGAAGTATTCTCGCGACTTAACGTAGTGTTAGTCAACACTGGAGGCGAAAACACCTTCCAAAGGGGTGGGAGAACATCTGTAATCGACATCACTTATGTGAGCGATTCAGTGGTCAAAGACCTACAGTGGCGGGTGAGCGATCTGTACACGCACAGTGACCACCAAGCCATCATCTTCGAGGTTGGTCAGCGTATAGAAAAGAGGAATCCTAGGTACGGAACGGCTAGAGGATGGGCCGTTAAGAAACTCGACGCAGAGGTGTTCGAGGAAGTATTCCTGCATGATGCGAGGTCGGCAGGAGGTGCCAGGGAAGGGGCAGAGGAAATAGAAGAAGCAGTGAAATGGGCATGTGACGCATCCATGCCACGGCGCGCCGGCAATCGTAGACTCTCACCAAACTTCTGGTGGAACGCAGAGATCGATGAATGCCGAAAGGCCTGCCTGAAAGCGAGAAGGAGAACTCAGAGAAGCCGGAACCGTCCAGATTTCGATGAACTCCTTCAGAGGTATAAGGAAGCGAGAAAAATGCTGAACAAGGCCATCGCTAGAAGTAAATCCGAGCACTTCAAAAGGTTGTGCAGAGAAGCAGACTCGGACCCCTGGGGTGGAGCCTATAAAATGGTTATGTCAGCGGTCAAGGGCAAACGCTCTCCGCCGATCACCTGCCCCGCGCTGCTCCAGAATATTGTGTATGTCCTGTTTCCACAGAACGTACGCACGGTCGATCTACCCACCCTCCAGGTGGACCCAGAAGAGATACCTGCGGTGACCGCAGATGAGATTCAGGAGGCTGCAGAAAAGGTAGCCATCAACAAGGCCCCTGGCATGGATGGCATACCAAATAAAGCGGCGAAGCTAGCAGCTTCAATAGCGCCAGACAGGTTCGCTGAAGTCTTCACAGCGTGCCTGAGAGAGGGGATCTTCCCGGAGCGATGGAAACAGCAGAAACTCGTGCTCCTACCGAAGCCGAACAAGCCTTTAGGGGACCCATCGTCCTACAGACCGATATGCCTCCTTAGTTGTATAGGCAAACTTTTCGAGCGGGTGATCTGTAACAGGATTCTTCCTAGCGTCGAAAGGGTAGGTGGCCTGTCGGACAAGCAATTCGGCTTTAGAAAGGCAAGGTCGACGACTGATGCAGTCAATATGGTGGTGGGCATAGCAAGAGCCGCCATAGAGAAAAATCACTGCTGCGCATTGATAACCCTCGACGTAAAAAATGCTTTCAACTCAGCGAGGTGGAGCAAAATAGTTGAGGCGTTGATCAAGCTAGGCACACCAAAGTACCTAGTGCGTGTAGTGGCCGACTACCTCCAGGGTAGGTCGCTTCATTGTGATTCGGATGATGGTCCTAAAGTGTTCGGGACAACATGCGGTGTCCCGCAAGGTTCCGTCCTGGGCCCTCTCCTATGGATCGCAATGTACAATGATGTGTTGGGGCTTCGTCTTCCAAAGGAAGCAGTGGCGATCGGGTTTGCAGATGATATCGGGGTAGTTGTCGAAGGAAAACACCCAGATGACATCGAACTGTACGCAAACGAAGCGATCTGGGAAATTAAAGCGTGGTTAGAACGCGCGGGGTTGAAGCTTGCTGAGCACAAAACGGAAGTAGTGCTGATCAGCAAGCGACGAAAGCCAGTATCCGTGAGGATCAAGGTAGGGGAACAGATCATCCACTCACAGCCCGCACTAAGGTACCTGGGAGTGATGATCGACCGGAGGCTAAACTTCAAAGCGCACTTGGAGGGCACGGCAGACAAAGCGTCTGCGATTTGTGCAGCACTCGCAAGAATGCTGCCCAATGTTGGGGGCCCTAGACCGAGTCGCCGCCTCCTTTTGGGGAGGGTGGTCAGCTCAGTCCTGTTATACGCAGCGCCAGTGTGGGCAGCAGCGTTAAACAGGACGGCAAATTGTAGGAAATGGAGAGCCGCATATAGGCTAAGTGCACTACGCGCTTGCTGCGCGTACAGGACCACGTCCGACGATGCGGCGTGCGTGATAGCGGGGATGATCCCCGTAGATATTCTGGCGAGGGAGGGTATGCGTCTCTATAATCCAGAATATGGTGGAGGGGAGCCAAGAAGGGTGCGGCGGCAGATTGCGCGCTGTGAGTCCTTAAGGGAATGGCAGGCGAAGTGGGACGAGTCTGTTAAGGGTCGTTGGACCCACAGACTTATCCCTAATGTGGAAATATGGGCTACGAGGGAGCGTGGGGAAGTAAGTTACGACCTCACGCAGTTCCTGAGCGGACATGGGGGGTATAGGAAATACCTCCACCGCTTTGGGCACGATGATTCACCGTTGTGTCCGGTGTGCCCAGCGACGGAGGAAGACGCAGAGCACGTCTTCTTTACCTGCTCGAGATTCGCCGAGGAAAGGGCGAAACTAGAAGAAAGGGTCGAGGAGCCACTAACGCCCGAAAACATCCTAGACCATATGATGAGGTCTGAGGAAATGTGGAGGGACGTGGAAGCAACCCTCAAGACCATTCACAGAAAGCTAAGGCAAGAAGAAGCCGTAAGAAATAGAGAAAGGCACAGAAATGCCGCGAGCAGAAGCAGCTGAATGAAGCTGAACGACCCCCGCGATGTAATGCTTATTAGCCAGTCCCGCGGGGGTGGATCACGTCGGAGGGGCTTTTTTAGTTCTCATGTTCATAGACCCATATATGCGTATGTGCACTTATGTGTCCATATGTGTGTATGTGTGGATTTACGTGAAACATAACCGTCATGCGGGATCGGCCAGTAAGGGGCACTTGAGTCATGCCGGTAGCGAATGCTTTTTCACCCCCAGGAAAAAAAAAAATAAAAAAAAAAAAAATATATATATATATATATATATATATATATATATATATATATATATATATATGGGTGGATCACGCCGGAGGGGCTTTTTTAGTTCTCATGTTCATAGACCCATATATGCGTAGGTGCACTTATGTGTCCATATGTGTGTATGTGTGGATTTACCCCCAGGAAAAAAATATATATATATATATATATATATATATACTCGTATATATATATATATATATATATATATATATATATATATATATATATATATATATATATATATATATATATATATGAATGGAGACAGTTAATACGTTCAATAAGCAACGTTTGGCAACATTGGGCGAACTTTTCAAACATTTAACGGCATGATAAAGAGTAATTTTTCCGTAAGAAATATGAAAAAAAATATGTCCCATGCCAAATTATTGTATGTTGAAAAATCAAGCACCTTGAAATCTATGCAAATTTCCAGGTACCATAGCTCAAAAAGAAAAAGCGACGAACATCTGATTATTGAATTTGTCGTCTTTTTGGCCGACATATTTTTTATAGGCACATGCAGCCGAAGTTACTTCAATCCAAGTTCAGAGAACCGCGTCCTTCGCGATAAATCTGATTTTTTCAACAAAATTGTACGGCAACTATCCGTAAATAAACTCCGATCGATCTGAAACTTTGGAAATCGTATTTTTATCGGAAAAAAACCAAAACAAAATGGATCTGACTTCTTTAGCAGAAATTTGAAGAGTACCTCCCATACAAAAGTTTCGGATTTTTCTATATCAGTACACTACAGCTACCCGAAGGTTTCGAGATAGCCTATATGTTATTCTGAAGTATGAGCTATATTATTGTAAAGTTTCATTAAAATCTATTCAGTAGTTTTTGCGTGAAAGAGTAACAAAGATCCATACAAACATTCGCGTTTATAATATTAGTAAGATAGCCTATAGCAAAAAACCTGTGTGCGTTGCAAGGCTTTTAAATAAAAAAAAATTATGTGTGCGTTGTACGCGGTAGGAAAAAACAATAAATCTGGAAAAAAAATTCCCTCTTCCCAATCTTATCGGTGATTCAATAAATTAGAACAGCGTTATGTATTCAAGTAGATGCATCTAAACATGTAACTTCTCGGTGAATTGGAATTTTAACTTTCTCTTTTCGGTTAGCCGTTACACTGCTCCCTTCTTACTCAGTATTCGTCCCGAACACAGCTTCCTCCAGGTCCCGTTTTTTCCGATCGAACTTTTTGGAAGCGATAGATGACATCGTTTGTTTGAAAAACATAACGATTACCATATCACAGTAGGGCCCCATAACCATTATTCAATTACAGCTTTATAATAGTAAAGGCCACCCAACAAGGAGGAAGAGGAATAGTCGCAGCATCAAGAAGGAGGAACAGGAACCACAACAAAGAACATAACTAAACATCATCCACTGCATGGCATATTACATGAAGCTCATCAATTAAATTAATATCATTTTTCTTATTACTCCAGTAATGAACTTTTATACAAAACCATAAACTAATTTAATATAATTTAAAATTTAATATTTAAATTCAAATTCAATTCAATTCAATTGAAATTAATTTTAAAGTTTGATATGGTAACATTGATTAACTAGAATCAATCATGTATGCACACACACACAGATAACTGCTCCCCACTTCGGTTGTTAACAACTAAACCGGTTTATACCGTTGCAAAATCTGGAAGTGAACAAAAATGTTTGCTTGACTGATTTTCGCTCTCTCTGGCTCCTGCCATCATCCAGTAAGGTAAGGTTTTCCTCACTAAAAAATCCTCCTTATTCCTTTAAACACCACCTCATTCACTAATATTCGTTATACTTGTAGATTTTTTGACACAAGTTATAACGATTTTTAAATAATAACAATCATACCTTGTAGCTTTCGATACAAGGTATGAATCTTAGTTATACTTGTAGCTTTTTGATACAAGTTATAACTATTTTTTACTAACCTCAATTATACCTTGTAGCTTTCGATACAAGGTATAAAACAGTTATACTTGTAGCTTTTTTGATACAAGTTATAACTACCGTTACTAACCTCAATCATACCTTGTAGCTTTCGATACAAGGTATAAAACAGTTATACTTGTAGCTTATTGATACAAGTTATAACAACCATTACTAACCTTAATCATACCTTGTAGCTTTCGATACAAGGTATAAAACAGTTATACTTGTAGCTTTTTGATACAAGTTATAACAACTATTACTAATCTTAATTATACCTTGTAGTTTCGATACAAGGTATTTTATCACTTTTACAATATCGAGGTGTTTAATCTATATTTCTCAATCCATTCTCCTCCTTATAAGTTCCTTAACCTTAAATCTGTGATGATTCAATCAGGTAAGTGCATACATTTTTAATTCTGATTTTATTTCAATATATTTAAACAATTTTTTATTTCAAATATATTTATTATTTAATATGATATGGTAATTGAAGTTGAATTAAATTGAATACTTGAAATATTGACTTGAAATATTATTGAATCGTTTTTCTCTTTTATTTTTATTTTTTTTGAATTATTTCGTTGTTGAAGTACGGGATTATTTTAATAATTTGTCGTGAATTAAAACTGAAACTGAATTAAAACATTATAAAGAAAAGAGCCAATAAATTTGAATTGTATTTTTTATACATTTTTTCTTTTATTGGCCACTGTGTATTGGGATTGTGGGGCTGTGTGCCGGAATAAAAAACTTAATCGGAAAATTAAATTAAACACGGAAGAATTTTAAACATGGTCCTTCGAGCCGGATAAAGCTCCCATTCTCAGTGCGCAGTCAGGTTAGGAATCTTATTATTTATACAACAAGTTAACCACCTCTTGAAGAAGTTTTAGTCTCAGTAAAGATTACCAATATTAAATTTTTTTATTATTGCATTTATCCTAAATCTAGGTCTCAAAGGTGATCAATTATTATTCAGTGAAAGTGCTTTGTCTGAGAAAATAGAATCTGTTAAGTGGAGGCTAAATTCCTCATGTTATGCAATTATTCTCAAGACATTTATTCAAAAGTGATGTGAATTCAGTGCTCCAATTTATTAAGTTTCTGAGGCAAGTCCCTCACCTATAGCAAGGTTACACGCCTAGCTATCACATTCATTAGTGACATTTTATTCGAGCCTAGCGCTCAAACTATATCGTTTTCAAGGCAAGGCACCTCACCTCAATTCAAGTTCAGGTTCTACACCCCGAACTATATTTATGCAAGCCTGGTCTTCATAAGCTTCACTCAATTATCCTCATAAGTATTGTGCTTACTCTCTATTAGTTACATATCTACCTTTACACCGTAGTGTTCAAAACTTTATTATCTTATCGAGGTTTATCTTATCCTCTAAAACCAATAATTTGGTTCTACCCACTGAGCAATTAATTGAGCCTAGTTCTCAAACTTATTAATAACCAAGGTATCTCTCTCTAAATCAATTGCCAGGTTTTCCACACCAAGCGATATTTGTTCGAGCCTAGTAATTATCTTCTATTACTGAAATAATTTACTTGAGCTTAATGCTTAATCCCTAATCCCATTGCCTTTGTTTTTTCTAATTTTTAGGAAGGCATCATCTTATCTCAGTCGCAAGGTTTTACACACACCTAAATTATCGCCACACGAGCTTCATGCTCATACTCTAGTAAGCAACTATCTTACATTAACTTACTGCAGCAACTTATTATCTTCAAGAGGAAGGTTGCTTTAATTTAAGCTACTTTATAGGTGGTATACACCAAAAACTATTTATTGCTTACGAGCCTAGCACTAAAAACAAACGTACTATTAGTGCTTCAAATTTATTGTTTTCTACCAAGCAGGTTGTCTTAATTATCTCAAAGGGCCTAGTGCTCAAACTTCTATTGTCAAAATTTATTTCAGGTATTGAATACTCATTGTTTATTTGCATTACATATTTTTTTATTAGTTCAAGTGTTTAAATTTTAAAAATGGCTAATAATACAAATTTTAATGATGCGTTGGAGTTACAAAAAGTGTACATAGACATGTTAAACAAATCTATGACAAATTATAAAAAAACCGCGCTGATTAAAAGAACAAAAGAATATATATCTGAGCGAATTACACAGTTTCGAGACCTTTGGGCGAAGATAGAGACAAATCACGTGCAAGTTGAACTACAGTTTGTAAAATTAGTTGAAAGGCCAACATGTGAATACTTTGTAAACAACACGTATCTGCAATTGGAAGACAAAT